>CAHIKZ030002282.1:247500-317500 GCA_903632075.3 Acanthosepion pharaonis | reverse complement strand
TTGTTGGGGGAAATGACCGCTTGTTACCACACGCATTTACATTTATATTCAAACAACTTTCATTGAAAACAGTTAACAAGCAAGATTTAATCAATCTTTTGTTGAGTTTTTCCAGCATCCAAACATTTTCCCGCTTTTCAGTGGTTAAAGAATATAAAAAATGTCAATAGTGGTTATTTTTCTGACAATGGACAATTTTATATTTCTGAAAAACGGAAAATGTTAGAATGCTGGAAAAACTCAAGAAAGGATTGATTAAATCTTTTTTGTTGGCCGTTTTCAATGAAAGATCCTTGAAAGAATGTCTCCTGCACTAATACATACATACATACATACATACATACATACATACATATATATATATATATATATATATATATATATATATATATATATATATATATATATATATATATATATATATATATATATATATATATATATATATATATATATATATATATATATATATATATATATATATATATATATATATATATATTTGTGTGTGTGTGTGTGTGTGTGTGTGAGTTTATATATCAGATGTGCTGTTGATAGCTGTGTACAGAACAGTTGGAAATGTTCTATGTTGAGGTATTTGTTTTGCTGTAAAATACATACATACAAACACACACACACACACACATATATATATATATATATATATATATATATATATATATATATATATATATATAATCTTAGTGCTAATTAATATTGGTGGCCGCCAAAAATCATACAAACCCCGCCACACGTATTCCAATCAGCAAAACTACTATATAGAAGCGACAGACAAAAATTCACCGTTCAGATATCATTTTTAATTTCTTAATAGTTTGTTTAGCTCTTGGAAGGCATCTTTTGCTGTTCCAATGTGTCTTCAGTTTTCACAGCTACATTTTACATCCTCTGTTACAACATTCCCCACATAATTAGATCCCTTTACAATCTTGATTTTGACATTTCTAATTTGTAGTTTGCATCTAAGGCTGCCCCTTTTGCTGACAACCAGACATTATGTATTTCAATTTCCAATTTCTTAATACTTTGTTTAGCTTTTGGAAAGCATCTTTTGTTATTGCAATGTGTCTACAGATTTCACAGTTACATTTTCCATCCTACGTTAAAACATTTCCCAGATAATTAAATCTCTTTACATGCTTGATTTTGACATTTCTAATTTGCAACTTGCATCTAAGGCTGCCCCTTTTGCTGACAACCAGACATTCTTTATTTCAATTTCCAATTTCTTAATATTTTGTTTAGCTTTTGGAAGGCATCTTTTGCTATTTCAATGTGTCTAGGGATTTCACAGCTGCATTTTCCATCCTATTTAAAAAAAATTCACAGATAAATGAATGTCTTCACATGCTTGATTTTGACATTTATAATTTGTAGTTTGCATCTAATGCTGCCCCTTTTGCTGACAACCAGATATTCTTTATTGCGATTTTTAATTTCTTAATAGTTTGTTTAGTTTTTGGAAGGCATCTTTTGCTATTCCAATGTGACTTCAGATTTCACATGTACATTTTACATTCTATGTTAAAACATTTCCCAGATAATTAAATCTCTTTACATGCTTGACTTTGACATTTCTAATTTGTAGTTTGCATCTAAGGCTGCCCGTTTTGCTGACTAACACATTCTTTATTTCTGTTTCCATTTTCGTAATACTTTGTTTAGCTTTTGGAAGGCATCTTTTGCTATTCCAATGTGACTTCAGATTTAGATGCCACATTTTCCATCCTCAATTAAAGCACCTCCCATATATTTAAACTTCTGTACTTGATTGTTTTTGACATCTTTATTTTTATACAGCTCTTTTTTTGCTGACAGCCATACATTCTGTTTCTTTTACAATTTTGATTTAGTATTTTCTTTTGGGTTTCTTTTACAACCTTCTATAGTTTTAATTACAAGAGAAATAAGATCAAAACTAATAATAATTGAAAATGTCTGTTACTATAGGGACTCTTTCTTTCTTTCTTTCTTTCTTTCTTTCTTTCTTTCTTTCTTTCTTTCTTTCTCTCCCTTCCGCTCGCTACTTTCTCTATTCTATTTCTCTATCTACTTCTTTTCAACACTTATCATTTCCTGCTTCACCCTCTTCTTCCACAAAATAATTTCTTTCTTTTCCCCTGTCTGTACATCTCCCCATAGTGACTTGCATTAACTTGCGTGTGGTCAAATCTATTGATAGCCGTAAATCAGAGTCGCCATGTTGTCGAGGATATCGTAATGGAGACAGCAGTGGTTTCTATGTCAACATGTTTTCCGCAGCTCTACTTTTCCTACATTATACGAAGTTCATAAAAAAATACTTTAAATAATAACTAATAACAACAAATAAAATGTTTTTTTTTTCATTTATTTGTGTGTTTCTCGCCGCTTCATGCTACACGCGAAAGCAGTTTAGAGAGTATCCATTCCAAATAACCGTCTGTTTTAAATGCATTTTTCGATCTCAGCTATTCTAGTGTGATCATTCCCAGAAATCCTTAACATCCGTAGCATAAGTTTGTATTTTATTAATTTTCTTTTTCAAATTATTTTTTCAGTCGTATTTATTCTATTTCTCACTTGTATTTATTTATTTCGTATATATATTGAGGGATTTGATAACGCAATGAGAGATACAAGAAAGAAAGAGTTCATGGAACCGATGTTCAAATAACGTCTAATTTTATTAAAAAATATGCATATTTAGTATTAAAAGATTTTATTTTTTATTGGTATATATTATTCGGGAGACACTAAGAAAACGTGGGTGCGCACACTCACATATATATGAAGAATTGGGTAAGTAGAAAAGAGTACTGAATTATTACGTAATATCTGTGCTCCTGTATGGCAAAGAAAGCGGGACAATCTCCTCAAAATGAAAAATAGGCCCGAAGCAACAGAAATGTGGTTCTACAGAAGGATGCTAAGGATGCCACGGGCCGAATATGTGAGCAACGTCGAGGATTTGGAGAGAATGGAAACAAAGAAAAGAGTATTGAATTGTTATGTGATATATGTCATCGTGTATGTCAGCGAATGCGGACAATCTCCTCAAAATGAAAAAGAGGCACGAAGCAACAGGAATGTGGTTCTACAGAAAGATGCTAAGGATGCCACGGGCCGAATATGTGAGCAACGTCGAGGTTCTGGAGAGAATGGAAACAAAGAAAAGAGTATTGAATTGTTATGTGATATATGTCATCGTGTATGTCAGCGAAATCGGGACAATCTCCTCAAAATGAAAAAGAGGCCCGAATCAACAGGAATGTGGTTCTACAGAAAGATGCTAATAAGACCATGGGCCGATCATGTGAGCAACGACGAGGTTTTGGAGAGAATGGAAACAAAGAAAAGAATATTGAATTTTTATGTGATATATGTCCTCCAGTATGAACAGCGAAATCGGGACAATCTCCTCAAAATGATAAAGAGACTCGAAGCAACAGGAATGTGGTTCTACAGAAAGATGCTAAGTATAGTCTGGGCCGATCATGTGAGCAACGACGAGGTTTTGGAGAGAATAGAAACAAATAAAAAAGAAAAAGAAAAGAGTACTGAATCGTCATGTGAGGTCTCTCCTCCTCTATAGCAGCGAATGCGGTACAGTCTTCACAAAATAAGAAAGAGAGCCGAAGTAACATAGGACGTTTCAGAAGATTGCTAAAAACAACGGATATCATGATGAAAAAGACGCCAAACTAGTGTATTTCAGCGAAATCGGGACAATCTCCTCAAAAGATAAGAGACATGAAGCAACAGGAATCAGTTCTACAGAACGATGCTAAGGATAACATTGGACGAACAAGTGAGCAACAACGAGGTATTTCGAGAAAATGGAAACAAACAAAAGATTAATGAAAGGTTATGTGATATCTATACGGCAGCGAATGCGGCATAATCTTCACAAAAATGCACAAGAGACCCGAATCAACAGGATCATGGTTCTAGAGAAGACGATGAGGATAACATGGGAGAAGATTGTTATGTGAAATCTGTCCTCCAGCATGGCAGCTAATGCGGGACGATATATTCAAAACGATGCAGAGATTCCAAGTAACAGGAATGTAGTTTTACAGAAAGAAGCTAAGGCTACCATGTGGCAAACATCTGAGCAAGGACGAGGATTTGGAGAGAAAAGAAACAAAGGAAAGTGTATTGAACAGTTACGTGTTATCTGTCCGCCTGTTTGGAACCTACTGTTGAGCTATCTACTCAAAATGATAAAGAGATTTGAAGTAACAGGAATGTTGTTCTAAAGAAAGAAGCTAAGGCTACCATGTGGCAAACATCTGAGCAAGGACGAGGATGTGGAGACAATAGAAACAAAGGAAAGGGTATTGAACAGTTACGTGTTAACTGTCCGCCTGTTTGAAACCTACTGCGGGGAGATCTACTCAAAATGATGAAGAGATTCGAAGTAACAGGAATGTTGTTTTACAGACAGATGCTAATGATACAATGTGCCGAAGATGGGAGCAATTATGATAATTTGGAGAGAATAGAATAAAAGAAAATTTAACAGAACATTTACGTATTTTCTGTCCTGCCTTATGGCATCTAATGCGAGACGATCCCCTCAAAACAATGAAGAGATTCGAAGTAACATGAATGTTGTTCTGCAGAACGATGCTAATGATACAATGTGCTGACGATGGGAGCAATGATGATGCTTTGGAGAGAATAGTATAAAAGAAAATGTTACAGACTTTTACAGGTTTTCTGTCCTCCCTTATGGCACCTAATGCGGAACGATACCCTCAAAATGATGAAGTGATTCGAAGTAAGATGAATGCTGTTCTACTGAATGATGCTAATGATATAATGAGCCGAAGATGTGAGAAATGAGGATGATTTGGAGAGAATAGTATAAAAGCAAGCTGTACGGAACTTTACGTGTTTTCTGTCCACCATTATGGAACCTAATGCGGGACGATCCCCTGAAAACGATGAAGTACTTCGAAATAACAGGAACGTTGTTCTGCAGAATGATGCTTAGGACACAATGTACCGAAGATGTGAGCGACGAGGATGGTATGATGCCTGCGGTGGCAAATGAGAGTTTTTTTTGACATCTATTTCATTAATGTCAGCTATGGTCCAATTAAGGATATTGAAAATGTATTGGACCACAGAGTTTATCGATGTTATACAGATTGGTGCACTCATTTCTGTATTGAACACCAGACGCACAAGCCTCTAGTTTACATTTATTATATTGTCCTTAATTTGGGCATGCTGTATTCCATCCTCTTCAAGTTAATAAAGACTAAACATATCTAGGAGTCAGCACTCCTAGATATTTTAGGCTTATTATCTTTGGCAAAGAGTTTGATATCATCCATGATGAACAGGTAATTAATCACTTTCTTTTTTTACTTTGTATCCATATTTATTACTGTTCAGTTCATATGAAAAGGGGATTAAGGACAGACGGAAGAGAAGGGGTGACAGGGAGGCTCCTGTCATCTTTGGCTAAGAGTTTGATATCATCCATGTAGAATAGGTAATTAATCACTTTCATTTTTTTAATTTGTATCCATATTTATTACTGTTCAGTTCATGTGAAAGGAGGATTAAGGACAGACGGAACAGAAGGGGTGACAGGGAGTCTCCTGTCATCTTTGGCAAAGAGTTTGATATCATCCATGTAGAATAGGTAATTAATCCCTTTCTTTTTTTACTTTGTATCCATATTTATTACTGTTCACTTCATGTGACCCCTTTCGCATGAATTAAAATATTATAATTACCCCTTCCTTTCCTTCTGTCCTTAATCCCCCTTGATTAAATACCGACGGTGTAGAAGGTCTGATAGTGAGTCTCCTTGTCAGATATTCAAACCATTGTAAGTCGAAGTACGTGAGACATTATTCAGGTGTAATGTTTCTCACAGTTTCATGCTATATTTAAGGAAATGTCCTTTTTCTGAGGAGACTTTGTACATTTTTAAACCTCAAGCTTCCCAGAATGTGGCACACTATCAAAGGAATTGCAGTAATCCATCTAAACTGTGCTAACCCTTTTCCTACTATTTTACAGGATCATTTTATTTATTAATAGTTAATATTTTCAACCACATGAACCGTGTCGTTATCCTTTCTTCTTCTTCAGGGGAAGAATGTTATTTTCATCGAGAAAAGTGTAAGTACAGTTCACCAGGATCGATGTTTTCAAATCATATGTGTTGGACAGACATATTTTGGCCTATAATTTTTATCACGTGTTTCACTTGTTTTTGTCCCGAGATATGTGATCCATTCTGGAGTTTCATTGCGGTTATTAATTAGCATTGATATATTTTGCACAAGTGTCTTATGGAGTGATGACAGATGATAGAGCCAAAATTTGGGTATCTTGTAATTTTCTGAGTGTCCTCCTTCGAAACAAGTGAATGTTGAACTTTAATTTAAAAGTTCATATTTCGGTTTCAGACTTCCTGTTCATGCCCCTTCCTTTTCATATGCTTCTCCTGTATCCATCTATAATAATCGATATGTGCGTGTGCAGTAAATGCACAAGCATCTTCCCTTACATTCTCTTCCCAATGTGTCTTTTAGTCGTCTAGCTCTTGAGTGAGCTATACATACATAACTCGTGCCGAGGTTTCAATGGCTCCCAGTTTGGCTCTCTCTGTAATAATACTTTCACTCTATACCAAACGCAATGTTGATTTTTCTTATTTTTGTTTGTTTGTTTGCGTTTTTTTTCTTTTTTTTTTTTTTTTAAATAGGAGTAGATGGATTTTCCTATCGCCTGATCAATAATCCTCCATTTCTCTTGAACAATAATAGAGGCTCATCCCTTTTCCCGGAACCATTCTTTTTCTCTGGCCTTAGTAGCGGTACTGTCGTAAATCTCTTGTGATGTGTGCGTTTTGTGGCAACATATCTTCATACTGAGGGTACCTGGTTGGTAGTTTTCTGGATGCTGCTCCTGGGTGGTAGTTAGGAGTCTGAACTCTTGCGTAGCGTCTTAGAGGCTGTTCTGATCAACAGTTGCACATTATAAGGCTTCTTGCTTACCCATCCCGCACATGGAGGTGTGTCCCTGCATGTTGCAGTTTCAGCCAGTTTCTTTCTGCCCATATCACACTTGATGACTGTCTGCTACTATTACATTAGGCCTTTTCCTTACTAACACAACTCTGCATGACCATAAAGAACCAAAAATATAAACCTGAGCCAGCAAAAAAATCATCTAAACCTTTTAAATTTTCCTTCTCCAACATCGGACGTATTCGTACCAACTTCTGCTGTGTGGAATCGTTTCTCCTTATATACTAACTCTCTTCGAGACTAATCTTAATTCTCCAATCCCCTCCTATGATTTATCGATTTTCGGCTACCTTCCTCTCCTTAGAAAGGACTTTAAAATCCACTTTCACGGCCTGGGAGTTTATGTTCACGATCAACTACCGCTGGCTAGGAAACTTTTTCTTGAATCTCCAGAACATTCGTATATATGGCTCCATCTATCTTTTCTCAATTCAGTAAGCTATCTCTTTTTTTCTCTACCGTTCCTCTTTATCTCTAGACTGTTGTGTACTCGATAACATTTCCAGTAATATAAACAAGGCAATCTCTCTACATCCGTTTGCAAACATATTCATGTTCGGTAACTTTAACGTCCACTTTTCCATGTGGCTAAAAACCTGTCACTGACCTCGCTGGCATCCAAAGCCTTAAACTTTCAAATCACTCAATCACTCACGCAAGTGGTTGACTTTCCTGCTCGTTTCCCCAGTAACCCCGACGGTAACGTTTCCCTTCTCGATTTCTGTTTTACCCCCATCCCTGAATCCTGTCGTGTTACGCATCTCTGTCCTCTTGACATCTCTGATAATGTGATAGTGTCTGTTAACATCTCCTTTCACTACCCCTCCAGCAAAGAGTCTCCTACTAATAGAATATCTTTTTGTCATCAACGCGCAGATTGGGAATCGTTCCGTGGTTTCCTTCGCGACGTCCCTTGGAATGTGGTTTTTAATCATCCCGTTCAAAAATGTGCAACAGACGTCTCTTTGTCTCTGTTCGTAATGAGTGCAACTGTGTCCTCAATGAAGCAAAGTTACTATTTGCTGATAGAATGAAACAACGTATTGCATTTCGGAAATTTGGTTCTAAAGAATATTGGTCGCTCTGCAAGAGTGTCGGAACAACAGCAAATTCTCAATCCCTCCTCTATTCAATCAATTCGAAGTCCTAACATCCATAGCTGATAAAGCCGAATGCTTTGCTCGGAAATTCTCTTCCAACTCAACACTCGACTCATCCGGAGTACTTACACCTGATTCTCCTCCACCAGAACCGGGGCTCTACTGAGTGAGATGTGCATAACCCTGTCGATGGTATTGGCCATAAGCAAGTGGAAGTGATGGGATACCAGCCGTAGTCCTAAAGAAATTTGCTTCTGAGTTGGCTCCAGTTCTCTTCAAAGTTTACAACTATTGCCTCGATGTTGGATATCCTCTTCCATCTTTCCTGTTTTTAAGAACTCCGGAGACTCTTCAGTCTCATCAGTCTTCTACCAATCTTCGGCAATGTCTTCGAAGCTTTAATCAATGCCGAAGGGGTTAAGCATCATACCTCCCACGATCTACTCTCTGAAAGACAATATGTTTTTTGCCTTGCTCGGTCTATCGCTGATGTGCTTACGGTCATAACTGAATATGTATACCAAGCTCTTGATAATAACGGCAAAGCTCGAGATATGGCTCTCGATATCTCGAAGGCGCTTGACAGTGTTTAGCATACTGTCCTTCTATGTAAACTTAAAGGATACGGTATTACATGGCAATTATTTGATTTAACATAATTCCTATCAAACCATGAAATGAAGGTCGCTCTGAATGGGTTATTTTTCAGTTCCTTTCATACGAATATATCCTAGGTCCTACACTGTTTCTGATCTTCATCTATGATGTCATCATTTCTCAAGTACGCAGTTCTATGAAGATGACACTACCATGTACTCCTGTCTCAATAGTAAATGCGGCATTGCTGACAAAGTTAAACTGGCCGTTGGTCTTGAAAAGGACCTCCAATCTACCATTCGTCCATGCATTGAATACTATTGCCATATATGGCCTGGTCCCCCGGCTGTTCATCTGGAGGCTTTCGCCAAAATCCAAAGACGAATATGTAATGTCATCAGTCCTGACTTAGCATCTCGACTTTAGTCACTTTCTGATTGACTTCCCCTTGTCTTTTTTACAATTATTTTCATGATAACTGCTTTGTCAAGCTATTTTCACTGGTACCCCGACTGCATGAATTTAAGTGTTCTACTAGTTTGGCATCTCGGACCCACCCTTTTACTGTCAAAACTGTTAAATGTAACCGCCTCTTCTACTCTCACGCTTCTCGACAGTATCTTTCTCCTATTTGCTTCCCTGATAATTATAATCTTTATAAAAATTTAAATGTAATGTCAATCGACATCTTCTGATTTCCCTTCTTCTTTTTATCCTTTCTTCAGTCCCCTCCCCCTATACCCGTTTTTTTCCCCTTTTACTTTCATTCTCTGTAGCCACTTGCGTACGAGTAGTACTTCAGCCATGTTTGGCGTGAAATGCTTAAAAAAAAATAAATAAAAATTTCTATTTTGGAGATTTTGTTAGAACCTGCCTAACATTATTATTGATCATATTTTTCCATTCTTGCACAGCTTTGTCCTTCATTCTTGTTTGATCCACTCTGCATTGGGATTATATTCCTTTGGACTTGCTCCAAATATTCTCCCCAAATCTTTGCACTTCTTTAATAGATGGCGGCTTTTGACCCTTATAACTGCTTTTTCAATTTCCCTGTAAAATTTCTTGAGGTCCATTTTGAATAACTTATTTTGTCGATAGAACCTACAATGCTTTTTATATCGTCTTGTTCTCTGTACCTTTAATTAGAGTTTCTGTTTAAATATTTCCATGATTGGTGGGATTTCATTTACTGCTTTAATTTTATATTCTTTTTCTGACATTTGTGTGCGAGTTACTTTGCTGATTATTTGAATGATGTAGTTTTTCGCTTCAGTGATTTCAACTTTGTTGCATTCAAGGAATTCTGCTCTAATGTTATTTGATTCATCTTCATCAGTGACAGAATCTGAATCAGTGAAATTGTTTATGTCGAAGTTAAATTCTTCCGTTTTATTTCCTCAGCGATTATTGTTTTTTACTTTGCTCGGTCTATCGCTGATGTGCTTACGGTCATAATTGAATATGTATACCAAGCTCTTGATAATAACGGCAAAGCTCGAGATATGGCTCTCGTGTCTTATTTATTTTAGTTTGTATCTCATCCTCTGTCATATTATTTATTTCTACTCTTGCCTCACTTGAAGTGGAGGGAGGGTTATGTCTGATTGAACTTATCTTATATTTAGTTTTATCTTATCTATTTCTGTATCTAAAAGACGCGGGACTTGTTTACGCGGGTGGCGACCGTCCCGTTATGAGGTTTTCTTTGGAAACATTGAATTTTTTTTTTTTTTTGTATTTTATCCTTAATTGCCAAGCAGTAATTTTATTCAAGATATCAACTCTAAGAGCTCGTTTTGCCCATGAGACACAGTTATCCCCCGCCAGATATCCCGATATTTATAGACTACGGGAAGTTTTATGTATGCATTTATTATTATTATTAATTGTTTAGTTGTATATAATGTGTGGCATCTGTCAATCTCGAGGGACCCTGGATCAGCGCTGAAATAGTTATGCTTCAGCTGCTGAAGGTGGTGCAGCATGGTTGTACAGGCCCACATGGTAGTGATAGTCTCGATTACAACGAATGCATGCGAAGACGCTCTCCTCTGATGTCACCGTGTTTTTTCATTCGATCACGCTTCTCCCCGTTGGCAAGTCTCTGTTTCTTCTCTCCTCGCTACAGCCCTCGGTGTAAATCGCGATTCCAGTGTGAGCGATCGTTGGTGACATCTTCCTACCTCTTGATGTCCATGTCCATCGCCATGATGTCCCTTCTGCAGATGTCTTTGAAGCTAAGATGAGGTCACCCCCGTGCCCTCTTATCCTCTTGCCAGTGGCCAGTTTCCCATACAGAAGGACCTTCGGCATCCTTCCACCAATAGACCGTTGCTTCCCGTGTTTTGCCGTCGCGGTGAGGCGACGCTGCAGTGTCATCGCCAGGCCACAGGTCTGGGCAGGTTTTCATGAGAGATCGACTGTTGCCCATACAGCACGTCTCCCGTCTTCACGCCACCGATGTAGACCAAAGGGAAAAATAGAGTTCAATACAGATTGTCATTGGCGTCGTCGTAGAAGTTGCCAGAAAGAAATTGAACATCGGACTCTCTTAGGGAGACTGGTTCCAGATTTGCCCTCCGAAGTGCAGAAGACCAATATGACAAACTGTCAAACGCTTTCAAGATATAAAAGCAACAACCCGAGCCACATCATTCTGATGTAAAGTTTGGCATAGGCTCTCAATAATCGTTAATACAGCAGCACTTGACTTTAAGAAGCAGAAACTATATGGTTTTTCTGCCAGAAGATATGCTTAACTAACTTGGAATTGATTAGAGGCTCTAATACTGTTATATATACATATATACTGTATCTATGAACACTAATGAAGAGTTTGAGGCTTCCTCCCTCTTCGACCTTCGTCATCTCACTGCCAAGACAAAGGGCCCCAAGATCTCCAGGAAGTCCTCTCTGCTGATAACTGTGCAGAGTATGATGTAGCGCCTCCATATATATATATATATATATATATATATATATATATATATATATATATATATATATTACTATTATATTTTGAGTTAAGTGACAATGCAAGTTTAGTAACCCTCATTTCAATTTCAAACATTTCTTAAATTTCATTGGTTGTTAAATAAAAATAAGCTTCGAGAAATTTCCATAACAAAAGTAGGCTCAACAGACATAAAATTTTTTTTTCAAATTCATCCCTAATTTAAATGTTTCAAGAAATCCTATTGGCTAAAAAATACAACATTCGCCCACGCATTTCTCAGAAAAATTCGCAACAACCACCAAGCCCCTTTGAGCTGATTTCGTTGTTAAAAAAAACTATAAATATAAATAGCAAACAATTTTTCGTCGCATTTGAGACTCAGACACACGAAAGATACACACGGGAATTATATGTCAAATTGCCACCAAAGAAGCAAACTTCCTTTATGAGAGATGAGAAAAATTTACACAACAAACTTTTTCACTCAATATCTTTCATAGAAAAAACTTTTGTCTGTTAAATTCAACCTTTAAATCAAAGGCAGACAACATTTTCGACATTGACCATTTCCGAAATAGCAAAGAACTTTTCCTCTCAAATATGCTTTTACACACATCATAACAAACGAAGAGATTGTAAATTGTGTATATAAAATTTAATTTGTTGTTTCAAACATGTATTTTTTGTTGTGATTGAATATCGTTACCATTTGGCCATTTCTTATAATTTATGTTTGTGGATATTGTATATTTTATTTGTAGCACAATCTTAAATATCCATGCAACCTTCCTAGATCCACTACACAAGTGTTACTTTTAAATTATTTAAAATTGTGTCAAAATTTTTCCAAACAAAGAATGATTTTTAGCAATCTCTGTTCTAATTAACGGCTTCCATTTATAAATAAATAAAGAAATTCATAACTTGACCTAGTGTATTTCATTAATTATATTTTGAGCCTTTTGAAAAGAAAACCTTTTTTTTTTTTAGTTAAATATTTTCTGTCCGAATTTTATAAGAATTTGAAAGATATGGTAAAGGGGGCTAACCCTTTACCTTTCAAAGATCAAGCTTGAACTTGGAACCCTTACTAATCCGGGACTCTTATTGGCTAACTGCTGCTCAATCAGGATTCTTTCTTGGGGCCACACGGTGAACTCGATCCTGAAATCTGTCTCTTTTGCAAGTGACAGGCGTAGTCACACTTTTTTGGACCGACGTTAATGGATAGAGAAGCCGCGAAGCTCACTTGTTTCTTGGGCACTTTTCTAACAGTTAAGTCCGTAAATATAAATTATATTTATTATTTACCTATTGGGCATAGACATTTTCTCTACACTAAGCCCATCAAATTTAATTTATCTTCTTCAAGTGTGTGGAACGTAACTGTAACCGGAAAATCTTTATAATTTACAACATTTATTTCTTCAACTTTAGAAAAAAAAATCAAAAAAATCATTTAAACTTGAGAAAAACAAATATTCTAAAAAATATATAAAAAAAATATTGTTATTAATTCTTATTATTTGTAATATTTCATTAAAAAATTATATAAAAACTGTCCGAATTGTCTCCTTTTCCGAGCGCTTTTGGCTATACATTTAGCCATTTTCAAGGATGAAATATTTTAACAGTTAAAATATTTCATCTGAAAAGAAAAAAATTAGTAGATCACCAGAAAAATTGTATAAAAAATAAATCGAAGCCTCTTGTCTGTCGTATTCAATGAAATGTGCATGAAAGAAGGATTGCTGCCTAAATACACACACACACACATATATAAGTATACACACACACACACAAACATATAAGTATATATGTATGTACACCGGTCTTTGTTGTTTTCTTCACGTATTTCCTTCGCATTTTGTTTAGGTGAACTCGTACATACACCGGTTGAGGAGTTTAACAGCGTCGGAGAAAACAAAGATTAAGTCATTCGACGAATTTATTCGGCTACATTATTGATGAGAGATTTCTGTTTCGTAAGCGAGACCAGCAAATAGGTGAGTGTGCAAAAAAGTGTGTGTCGCGAGTGAAGCTGCTATCGCAAACATGCGAATTTGTTGACAACCTCAACGATACGCTCAGAGACAGATAATGACATTAAAGAGAGATTACTGTCTGTGAATAATTTAACGCATGTTAAGGCTGTTGAAATAGGGTTAGCCATCATAATGGAAGAAAGTCTTTCTTCCATAGAGATGGCCACGAAAAGTTTATTTTATAGAAATTCATGTTAAAGAATTTTTTTTACATCTGTTACTACCCCACTTATTGAATTTTATGAAAACTTGAAAACCCCAAACTGTAAATCTTTGTATTTGTTTTTATTGAATGCAGAAAACTTTGAAGAATTTAAATCATCGATTTGTTTGTAAATCAATGAACTGTTCTACCCAAACTTTAGCTCTGACTTGTAAAATACAAAATCCAATAAAACTAAGACATTATTTAATTAAAAAAGCTTTTAATGGCTTTTTTCTGGATAATACGGACATTTTTATCTGAAGCCAAAATATTTTTTCGATGAAAAATGAATTTTTGCAAGAATTGTTTTCTTTGTTTTAATTTTAAATGCAAAATGTTGTTAAAATATTAAAATTTAATTTGAAGTCGCGTGTCTCAGAAAATGCTCTTATAAAAAGATCTACTTTTTACAGATCTTAAATTTGAAAAGTTATTATGATCTACGAAACGGTGTATTTTTACAATAATTTTTTTATATACAAAGAAATCTATTAAAAACACTTCCGGCGAAACTACGGAAGCACGATTCTGAAATAATGTCACCTTTGTTTGAGTTGTTTCTCCTGATAGAGTATCAAATTCCCTGACTGACCGACCATCATCGTCACATTTTCAAAAATTTTAATTTTTTTTTTTTAAATATTTCACTAAATATTTTCTCTTTATATTTTAAATATAATTTTTTCTTTTTCAGTGAAAGGTAAACAGCAATTATTAATTTTTCTTTTTTAGATTAATTTTAGGGACAGAAACAGTGCAGGCTTTGGGCGTATCTTAGTTAAAAATGTACTTAAAAGAAAACAATAAAATGTTTCAGTTTTAAGAATTAATTTATAGTTAAATAAGCTGGTTCATTTAAAAATTAAATCACCACGGCTAGACACGCTTCTCTTATTTCCAACTAAATTTTTTCTGCTAAAAAATTAAGTAATGTTTCTTAAAAATTACATTAAGTATACTTTAAATAATCTAATTGCCTAAAATAAATTTAAAAAAAGTATAATTGAATTTCACAAGATTTTTAAATAGAGAAATTCACTTTTGTTTTCAAAACTGTCAATAATGGCTGATATGATTGATTTACGTCAATATTGATGACTCAAAAAAAAAAGATGATTTTTAGCTAAAATGTGCTAGAAATGATTAAAATTTTTTAAAAAATATTGAAAAGTACTTTAGTGTCTCCTCTTAATACTATAAATATTTAGACGATAAAAAATATTTAACAAGTTCGTGTATTTTTTTTATCAAGGTATGTTTTTTTTTAGCGAAGTTTTTAACATACCTAAAGAACAGGGTTTGGCATATCGGCTTTACTCATATGTTGAAAGCTTATGGGATTTCTGGACAAATTTTTGAACAGATACAATCTTATTATATCAAATCGTGAAATGAAGCTTACCCTGAACGGCCACTCTTCTAGATGATATTTATTAATACAGTTGTGCCACATGACTATAACCTTGAACATATACTAATTTTCTAATTTTCATCAATGACCTTTCTGATAGCATCTTTCTCAACTTGATATCGATACTGATAACAACTATTTACACCTACTTTAGTTGTCTGAGAGGCTCGAAAAAGTCCCAAAAGTGAACTAAAATCTGCAGTTAACTCGGGAAAGGGATGTATTGTTAATTTCAACGCTTCCAAAACCAAAATGCTTTCAATTAATCATATACGAGAACTCGGTCTGCCTTCAATCAGCATGGATGAGGCAAACCGATGGGAGAGTGACACGTTGCAACTAATAATATTACTGCCACATTTTGTAGAGTGCTACAGGTATATATATATATATATATAAGTATTCTTGATAACATCCAAAGAAGAATCTGCGATACTATTGGTTGTGATTCAGTCAAACACCCACTAACGTTACATAGTGTAACTGTGACTTATCTATAAACACTTTCATGGAAATTATTCTGATGAACGTTATTCTATGATGCCTAAATATTATGAATTTAAGATTTGAGGCAAGATCTAATCATTTTAGAGTAGAAATGGATATATATATATATATATATATATATATATATATATATATATATATATATATATTATATATATATATATATCTGTAAGTTCTATGTTAACAATTTCAGGCTACTCAAAACCTAAAATGAATTTAGGCGCAGTATAAATTTGGCGGCAAGGTCTCATCATGTCATAGTTGAAATGGATAGCTGTAACTGCAAGGTCCATGCTAAGAGTTCCATGTACCTCAAAAAGTCACGTTCAAAGGCCTTGCAGTCAGATGGAGATAGCCCCTAGGAATTTAAGCGAAGTATTAATTCCGCGGCAAAGTCTCTTCATTTTAGATATGTCACTGTACGGGCTGTGCTAGCAGTTTCACACAGCTCGAAACCTCCCGGTGAAAGACCGTGAAGTCAGATGTAATTAGCACATAAGGATTTAAGCGCAGTATTAATTTGGCGGCAAAGACTATAAATTTAAGCGCATTATTTTATACTGGGAGATGATAGATGCAAATGAAAATTCTATGCTAACATTTTCACGGTTCTGAATATTGGATGAGGTTAGTTTATATGAATTTAAGCGCAGTATTACATTGGCCGCAAGGTCCCATCATATTATAGTTGAAATGGATAGATGTACCTGTACGTTCGATGCAAAAAGGTTCACTCTACTCAAAACCCCCCGTTCAAAGATCTTGCACTCAGATGTAGTTATCCCATAGGTGTTTAAGCGCAGAAATATTACTTCATTTTATAGTTGAAATGGATAGATGTAACTGTAAGTTCCATGATAACAATTTCACGCTCGTCAAAAGCTCCGGGTCAAAGAGCTTGCTGTCGGAGGGAGTTAGCCCCTAGGAATTTAAGGGCAGCATTAGTTTGGCGCCAATCTCTCTTCATTTTATAGTTGAAATCGATAGATGTTTTCTGTAAGTTCTATGATAACAATTTCACGCTCGTTAAAAGCTCCTGGTCAAAGAGCATGCAGTCGTTAAAAGTTCCTGGTCAAAAGAGAAGCATGCAGTCAATGTCTCTTCATTTTATATTTGAAATCGATAAATGTTTTCTGTTTCTAGATAACAATTTCACGCGCGTCAAAAGCTCCGGGTCAAAGAGCATTGTCGGAGGAGTTAGACCCTAGGTATTTAAGGGCAGCATTAGTTTGGCGGCAATGTCTTTTCATTTTATAGTTGAAATCGATAGCTGTTTTCTGTAAGTTCTATGATAATAATTTCAGGCTACACAAAACCTAAAATGAATTTAGGCGCAGAATAAATTTGGCGGCAAGGTCACATCATGTTATAGTTGAAATGGATAGCTGTAACTGCAAGGTCCATGCTAAGAGTTCCATGCTCCTCAAAAAGTCACGTTCAAAGGCCTTGCAGTCAGATGGAGATAGCCCCTAGGAATTTAAGCGAATCATTAATTTTGCGGCAAAGTCTCTTCATTTTAGATATGTAACTGTACGGTCTGTGCTAGCAGTTTCACACAGCTCGAAACCTCCCGGTGAACGACCGTGAAGTCAGATGTAGTTAGCACATAAGGATTTAAGCGCAGTATTAATTTGGCGGCAAAGACTATAAATTTAAGCGCATTATTTCATACTGGGAGATGATAGATGCAAATGAAAATTCCATGCTAACATTTTCACGGTTCTGAATATTGGATGAGGTTAGTTTATATGAATTTAAGCGCAGTATTACATTGGCCGCAAGGTCCCATCATATTATAGTTGAAATGGATAGATGTACCTGTACGTTCGATGCAAAAGGTTCACTCTACTCAAAACCTCCCGTTCAAAGATCTTGCACTCAGATGTAGTTATCCCATAGGTGTTTAAGCGCAGCAATATTACTTCATTTTATAGTTGAAATCGATAACTGTTTTCTGTAAGTTCTATGATAACAATTTCACGCTCGTCAAAAGCTCCGGGTCAAAGAGCTTGCTGTCGGAGGGAGTTAGACCCTAGGTATTTAAGGGCAGCATTAGTTTGGCGCCAATCTCTCTTCATTTTATAGTTGAAATCTATAAATTATTTCTATAAGTCCTATGATAACAATTTCACGCTCATCAAAAGCTCCGTGTCAAAGAGCTTGCTGTCGGAGGGAGTTAGCCCCTAGGTATTTAAGGGCAGCATTAGTTTGGCGGCAATGTCTTTTCATTTTATAGTTGAAATCGATAGACGTTTTCTGTAAGTTCTATGATAACAATTTCACGGTCGTCAAAAGCTCCGGGTCAAAGAGCAGGCAGTCGGAGGTAGTTAGCCCCGAGGTATTTAAGCGGAGCATTTGCTTGGCGGCAATCTCTCTTCATTTAATGTTGAAATCTATAAATTATTTCTATAAGTTCTATGATAACAATTTCACGCTCGTCAAAATCTCCGGGTCAAAGAGCTTGCTGTCGGAGGTAGTTAGCCCCTAGGTATTTAAGCGGAGCATTAGTTTGGCGGCAATCTCTCTTCATTTTATATTTGAAATCGACAGATGTTCTCTGTAAGTTCTATGATAAAAATTTCACCCTCGTCAAAAGCTCCGGGTCAAAGAGCATGCTGTCGGAGGGAGTTAGCCCCTAGGTATTTAAGCGCAACATTAATTTGGCGGCAATGTCTCTTCATTTTAAAGTTGAAATCGATAAATGTTTTCTGTAAGTTCTATGATAACAATTTCATGCGCGTCAAAAGTTCCGGGTGAAAGGGCATGCTGTCGGAGTGAGTTAGCCCCTAGGCATTTCAAGGCAGCATTAGTCTGGCGGCAAACTCTCTTCATTTTATATTTAAAATCTATCAATTATTTCTATAAGTCCTATGATAACAATTTCACGCTCGTCAAAAGCTCCGGGTCAAAGAGCTTGCTGTCGGAGGGAGTTAGCCCCTTGGTATTTAAGGGCAGCATTAGTTTGGCGGCAATCTCACTTCATTTTATAGTTGAAATCGATAGATGTTTTCTGTAAGTTCTATGATAACAATTTCACGCTCGTCAAAAGCTCCGGGTCAAAGAGCGTGCTGTCGGAGGGAGATAGCCCCGAGGTACTTAAGGGCAGCATTAGTTTGGCGGCAATGACTTTTCATTTTATAGCTGAAATCGATAGATGTTTTCTGTAAGTTCTATGATAACAATTTCACGCTCGTCAAAAGCTCCGAGTCAAAGAGCTTGCTGTCGGAGGGAGTTAGCCCCTAGTTATTTAAGGGCAGCATCAGTTTGGTGACAATCTCTCTTCATTTAATATTTGAAATTTATAAATGATTTCTAAAAGTCCTATGATAACAATTTCACGCTCGTCAAAAGCTCCGGGTCAAAGAGCATGCTCTCGGAGGGAGTTAGCCCTTGGGTATTTAAGCGCAGCATTAGTTGGCGGCAATGTCTCTTCATTTTATAGTTGAAATAGATAGATATTTTCTGTAAGTTCTATGATAACAATTTCACGCTCGTCAAAAGCTCCGGGTCAAAGAGCGTGCTGTCGGTGGGAGATAGTCCCTAGGTACTTAAGGGCAGCATTAGTTGGCGGCAATGTCTCTTCATTTTATAGTTGAAATAGATAGATATTTTCTGTAAGTTCTATGATAACAATTTCACGCTCGTCAAAAGCTCCGAGTCAAAGAGCTTGCTGTCGGAGGGAGTTAGCCCCTAGTTATTTAAGGGCAGCATCAGTTTGGTGACAATCTCTCTTCATTTAATATTTGAAATTTATAAATGATTTCTAAAAGTCCTATGATAACAATTTCACGCTCGTCAAAAGCTCCGAGTCAAAGAGCTGGCTGTCGGAGTGAGTCAGCCCCTAGGTATTTAAGGTCAGTATTATTTTGGCGCCAATCTCTCTTCATTTTATAGTTGAAATGTATATATTATTTCTATAAGTTCTATGATAACAATTTCACGCCCGCCAAAGGCTTCGGTCAAAGAGCTTGCCGTCGGAGGGAATCAGCCCCTAGGTATTTAAGCGCAGCATTAGATTGGCGGCAATGTCTGTTCATTTTACAGTTAAAATCGATAGATGATTTCTGTAAGTTCTATGATAACAATTTCACGCTCGTCAAAAGCTCCGTGTCAAGGAGCTTGCTGTCGGAGGGAGTTAGCCCCTAAGAATTTAAGCGTAGCATTAGTTTGGCGTCAATCTCTCTTCATTTTACAGTTAAAATCGATAGATGTTTTCTGTAAGTTCTATGATAACAATTTCACGCTCGTCAAAAGCTCCGGGACAAAGAGCTTGCTGTGGGAGGGTGTAGCCTCTAGGTATTTAAAGGCAGCATTAGTTTGGCAGCTATGACTTTTCATTTTATAGTTGAAATCGATAGATGTTTTCTCTAAGTTCTATGATCACAATTTCACGCTCGTGAAAAGCTCCGGGTCAAAGAGCTTGCTGTCGGAGGGAGTTAGCCACTTGGTATTTAAGCGCAGCATTAGTTTGGCGCCAATCTCTCTTCATTTTATAGTTGAAATGTATATATTATTTCTATAAGTTCTATGATAACAATTTCACGCTCGTTAAAAGCTCCGGGTGAAAGAGCTTGCTGTCGGAGGGAGTTAGCCCCTAGATATTTAAGAGCAGCATTAGTTTGGCGACAATCTCTCTTCATTTTATAGTTGAAATGTATATATTATTTCTATAAGTTCTATGATAACAATTTCACGCTCGCCAAAGGCTCCGGGTCAAAGAGCTTGCTGTCGGAGGGAGATAGCCCCTAGGTATTTAAGGGCAGCATCATTTTGGCGGCAATATCTTTTCATTTTATAGCTGAAATCGATAGATGTTTTCTGTAAGTTCAATGATAACAATTTCACGCTCGTCAAAAGTTCCGGGTCAAAGAGCTTGCTGTCGGAGGGAGTTAGCCCCTAGGTATTTAAGGGCAGCATCAGTTTGCCGGCAATCTCTCTTCATTTTATAGTTGAAATGTATAAATTATTTCTATGAGTTCTATGATAACAATTTCACGCTCGTCAAAAGCTCCGGGTCAAAGAGCTTGCTGTCGGAGGAAGTTAGCCCCTAGGTATTTAAGGGTAGCATTAGTTTGGCGGCTATGACTTTTCATTTTATAGTTGAAATCGATATATGTTTTCTCTAAGTTCTATGATCACAATTTCACGCTCGTCAAAAGCTCCGTGTCAAAGAGCTTGCTGTCGTAGGGAGTTTGCCTCTAGGTATTTAAGGGCAGCATTAGTTTGGCGCCAATCTCTCTTCATTTTATAGTTTAAATCGGTAGATGTTTTCTGTAAGTTCTATGATAACAATTTCACGCTCGTCAAATGATCCGGGTCAAAGAGCTTGCTGTCGGAGGGAGTTAGCCCCTATGTATTTAAGGGCAGCTTTAGTTTGGCGACAATCTCTCTTCATTTTATAGCTGAAATGTATAAATTATTTCTAGAAGTTCTATGATAACAATTTCACGCTCGTCAAAAGCTCCGTGTCAAAGAGCTTGCTGTCGGAGGGAGTTAGCCCCTAAGAATTTAAAGGCAGCATTAGTTTGGCGACAATCACTCTTCATTTTATATTTGAAATCTATAAATCATTTCTATTAGTCCTATGATAACAATTTCACGCTCGTCAAAATCTCCGGGACAAAGAGCTTGCTATCGGAGGAGTTAGCCCCTAGGTATTTAAGGGTTTGGCAGCATTTTCATTTTGTTGAAATCGATAGATGCTTTATGTCTTTTCAATTTTACGCTCGTCAAAAGCTCCGAAATTGATAGATGGTATTTAAGGGCTTAGTTTGGCGGCAATGTCTTTTCATTTTATAGTTGAAATCGATGATGTTTTCTGTAAGTTCAATTTTCACGCTCGTTAAAAGCTCCGGGTCAAATAGCTTGAACTTGCTGTTTGGAGGCAACGACTTTTCATTTTATAGTTGAAATCGATAGATGTTTTCTGTAAGTTCTATTTAAAAGGGGTCAAAGCAGGGAATTTGCCAGTTTGGCGGCAATGTCTTTTCATTTTATAGTTGAAAACGATAGATGTTTTCTGTAAGTTCTATGATAACAATTTCACGCTCGTTAAAATCTCCGGGTCAAAGAGCTTGCTGTCGGAGGGAGTTAGCCCCTAGGTATTTAAGGGCAGCATTAGTTTGGTGGCAATGTCTCTTCATTTTATAGTTCAAATCCATAGATGTTTTCTGTATGTTCTATGATAATAATTTCACGCTTGTCAAAATCTCCGGGTCAAAGAGCTTGATGTCGGAGGGAGTTAGCCCCTAGGTATTTAAGCGCAGCATTAGTTTGGCGCCAATCTCTCTTCATTTTATAGCTGAAATGTATAAATTATTTCTATAAGTTCTATGATAACAATTTCACGCTCGTCAAAAGCTCCGTGTCAATGAGCTTGCTGTCGGAGGGAGTTAGTCCCTAGGCATCTAAGGGCAGCATTATTTTGGCGACAATCTCTCTTCATTTCATATTTGAAATCTATAAATGATTTATATTAGTCCTATGATAACAATTTCACGCTCGTCAAAATCTCCGGGTCAAAGAGCTTGCTGTCGGAGGGAGTTCGCCCCTAGGTATTTAATGGCAGCATTAGTTTGGCGGCAATGTCTTTACATTTTATTGTTGAAATCGATAGATGTTTTATGTAAGTTGTATGATAACAATTTCACGCTCGTCAAAAGCTCTGGGTCAAAGAGCTTGCTGTCAGAGGGAGTTAGCCTCTAGGTATTTAAGGGCAGCATTAGTTTGGCGGCAATGACTTTTCATTTTATAGTTGAAATTGATAGATGATTTCTGTAAGTTCTATGATAACAATATCAAGCTCGTGAAAAGCTCCGGGTCAAATAGCTTGCTGTCGGAGGGAGATAGCCCCTAGGTATTTAAGTGCAGCATTAATTTGGCGGCAATGTCTTTTCATTTTATAGTTGAAATCGATAGATGTTTTCTGTAAGTTCTATGATAACAATTTCACGCTCGTCAAAATCTCCGGGTCAAAGAGCTTGCTGTCGGAGGGAGTTAGCCCCTAGGTATTTAAGGGCAGCATCAGCTTGCCGGCAATCTCTCTTCATTTTATAGTTGAAATGTATAAATTATTTCTATAAGTTCTATGATAACAATTTCACCCTCGTCAAAAGCTCCGGGTCAAAGAGCTTGCTGTCGGAGGGAGTTAGCCCCTAGGTATTTAAAGGCAGCATTATTTTGGCGGCAATATCTTTTCATTTTATATTTGAAATCTATAAATGATTTCTATTAGTCCTATGATAACAATTTCACGCTCGTCAAAAGCTCCGGGTCAAAGAGCTTGCTGTCGGAGGGAGTTAGCCCCTAGGTATTTAAGGGCAGCATTAGTTTGCCGGCAATGTCTTTTCATTTTATAGTTGAAATCCATAGATGTTTTCTGTAATTCTATGATAACAATTTCACGCTCGTCGAAACCTCCCGATCATCTACTGTCGTCTTCATTGCTCATCTTTTATCCTTTTCGCTCCTTAATTATTTCTTTTTGTTATTGTTTCACTTTTAGCAACTCTTTTTTTCTTAGCGGCTTCATTGCCTTACTTGAAATCAATTGATTTGGTGTATGTGTCAGTCAACCATGTCCTATGTTAGAGATCTCGTATGCAGCATTTCTAAGATCTAACCTTTCCGCTTTTTGAACACGCCTTAAACGTTGTTTTTATTGAAATGCATTTGCTCATTAATTGTTGTTGCAGTCAACACTGCCGAAAGCAGCATATGTCCTGAGACACAACTATGAATGTATAAAGATTCTGTTAATAGATTTTTCAACGCATCACATTCGGTTGAAAAGCCACTGCTCTATTGTCATGGCGACAAGATGATTTACAAACTAATTTGAACGTAGGAAGAGATTGTTCAGTTGAAATTAAGGAGAATTTAGAAATACGAAATATCTAATTCACTAAGATCATGATTTGCTTATATTCGATGTTAATTCATTGAAATTATTGAACAATGTTTTATCCCATTCGCGGTTGCTTCGATAACGTTTATTCTTATGGGTTTTAATTTTTTAAAGTTTTATTTGTTGTTGTTGTTCTATCGCATTTTTCTAATTCTTTGTTCAAATTTTCAAGACTTTTCAAAAAACTTTTTTTAAGGAAATTTATGCATTTCGATCTTGGCTGATGGGGTGGGTTAATATATACCATTGTGGTTTGTCGACGACACACATACATTTATAAGGTATTTAGTTCATGCATAATGCGTGATATCTCAGTTTGTTTATATATATCACCAAATCCTGAAGAAACGCGGAAAGGAAGAATAAGGTGAAGAAATAGAAGAAAGTAAAGGTGATGAAGAAGGCGAAGAAGGAGGGCAAGAAAATGAAGAAAAGAAGAAGAAGAAGGGGAAGAAAAGAAAGTGAAGAAGAATAAGGTGAAGAAATAGAAGAAAGTAAAGGTGATGAAGAAGGCGAAGAAGGAGGGCAAGAAAATGAAGAAAAGAAGAAGAAGAAGAAGGGAAGAAAAGAAAGTGAAGAAGAATAAGGTGAAGAAATAGAAGAAAGTAAAGGTGATGAAGAAGGCGAAGAAGGAGTGTAAGAAAATGAAGAAAAGAAAAAGAAGGGGAAGAAAAGAAAGTGAAGAAGAATAAGGTGAAGAAATAGAAGAAAGTAAAGGTGATGAAGATGGCGAAGAAGGAGTGTAAGAAAATGAAGAAAAGAAGAAGAAGAAAAGTGAAGAAAAGAAAAGGAAGAAGAATAAAAAAGAAATAGAAGAAAAAAGGTGAAATGAAGAAAAGAAGAAGGAAAGTAAGAAAATGAAGAAAAGAAGAAGAAAAGGGGAAGAAAAGAAAAAGAAAGAAAAAAAGGATGAAAAAGAAGAAAGAAAGAAAGGAAGAAAGAAGGCGAAAGAAGGAGAAATAAAATGAAAATGAAAAAAGAAGAAGAAAAGGAAAAAAAAAAAAAAAAGAAGAAAAAAATGAAAAATAAAAGAAAAAGAGTGAAAGAAAAAGAAGAAAAAGAAAAAAAAAAATGAAAAAAAAATAAAGAAAAGAAGAAAAAGAAAAGAAAAAAGAAAGAAAAAAAAAGAAAAAGAAGAAAGAAAAGGTGATGAAGAAGAAAGAAGAAGGAAAAAAAAGAAAAAAGAAAAAAAGAAGAAGAATAAGAAAGAAAGAAAAGAAAAAAAGAAGAAAAGGAAAAAGAAAAAAAAGAAGAAAAGGAAAAAAGAAAATGAAAAAAGAAAAAAGAAAGAAAAAAAAGAAGAAAATGAAGAAAAGAAGAAGAAAAGGGAAGAAAAGAAAAGAAGAAAAATAAAGTGAAGAAAAAGATAAAGAAAAAAATGAAGAAGGCGAAGAAAGGAAAAAAGAAAATGAAAAAAAAAGAAGAAAAAGAAAAGAAAGTGAAGAAGAAAAAGGTGAAGAAATAGAAGAAAGAAAAGAAAGAAGATGGCGAAGAAAAAGAAAGAAGAAAAGAAGAAAAAAAGAAGAAAAGAAAAGAAAAAGAAAGAAAGAAAAGAAAAAAGGAAGAAATAAAAGAAGAAAAAAATGAAAAAAGGGAAGAAGAAAAAAAAAGAAAAAAAAAAAAAGAAAAGAAGAAGAAGAAGGAAGAAAAAAAAGAAATGAAGAAAAAGAAAAAAAAAATAGAAGAAAGAAAGATGATGAAGAAAGAAGAAGGATGAAAGAAAAAAAAGAAAAGAAGAAGAAGAAGGGAAAGAAAAGAAAATGAAGAAGAAAAAGAAGAAATAGAAGAAAAGTAAAGGTGATAAAGAAGAAAAAGAAGAAAAAAGAAAATGAAGAAAAGAAGAAGAAGAAATACAAGAAGAAAAGAAAGAAAAAGAAGAATAAGAAAGAAAAAGAAGAGAAAAAGAAATGAAGAAGAAAAAAGGAGGAAAGAAAAAAAAGAAAAAAGAAGAAAAGAAGAAGGGAAAGAAAGGGGAAGAAAAGAAAAAAAAGAAAAATAAGAAGAAAAGAAATAGAAAGAAAGAAAAAAAGAAAAGAAGAAAAGAAGGAAAGAAGAAAAAAAGAAAGAAAAAAAAGGGGAAAGAAAGAAAATGAAGAAGAAATTTAAGGTAAGAAAAAAAGAAAAAGGAAAAAAATGAAGATGAAGAAAAGAAAAAAGAAAAAAAATGAAAAAAATGAAGAAAAAAAAAAAAAAGAAAAGAAAAAAAGAAAAAAAAAGAAGAAAAAGAAGAAGAAAAAAAAAAAAAAAAAAAAAAAAGAAAAGAAGAAGAAAAGAAAGAAAAAAGAAGAAAAAAAAAGAAGAAAAGAAAAAGAAGAAAAAAAAAGAAAAAAAAAAGAAAAGAAAAAAAAGAAAAAAAAGAAAGAAGGTGATGAAGAAGGAAAAGAAAAAGGAAGAAAATTAAATGAAGAAAAGAAAAAAAAGAAGAAAAAGAAAAAAGAAAAAGAAGAAGAAGAAAAGAAAAAGAAAAGAAAAAAGAAAGAAAAAGAAGAAAAAAGAAAAGAAAAAAAAGAAAAAGAAAAAAGAAGAAGAAAAAAGAAAAAAAAAGAAAAGAAAAGGAGAATAAAAAGAAGAAATAAAAGAAAGAATGAAAAATGAAAAGGAAAAGAAATGAAGAAGGAAAGAAGAAATGAAAGAAGAAAAGAAAAAAAGAAAGAAGAAAAAGAAAAAAAAGAAAAAAAAGGTGAAGAAATGAATAAAGAAAAAAGAAAAGGAAGAAATAAAAAGAAGAAAGAAAAGGCAAGAAAATGAAGAAAAAAGAAAAAAAAAGGAAAGAAAAGAAAAGAAGAAAAAAAGGTGAAGAAATAAAAGAAAAGAAAAGGTGATAGAAGAAAGAAAAGAAAAGAAAGAAAAAAGAAAAAAAAGAAAAAAGAAAAAAAAAAGAAAAAAATAAGAAAGAAATAGAAAGAAAAAAAAAAAAAGAAGGTGATGAAGATGGCGAAAAGAAAAAGAAAAAAAATGAAGAAAGAAAAAAAAGGGAAGAAAAGAAAAGAAGAAAAAAAAAAAGAAAGAAATAGAAAAAAAAAAAAAAAAAAGGCGAAAAAAGGAAAAAGAAAAATGAAGAAAAAAAAAAAGAAGGGAAGAAAAGAAAAAAAAAGAAAAAGAAAAAAGGAAAAAAAGAAAAAAAGAAAGGTGATGAAAAAAAGAAAAAAAAAAGAAGAAAAGAAAAAAAAAGAAAAAAGAAGAAAGAAAATGAAGAAAAGAAAAAAAAGAAAGTGAAAAAATAAAAAAAGAAGAAAAAGAAAAAAGAAAGAAAAAGAAGAAAAGAAGGAGGGCAAGAAAATGAAAAAAAGAAAAGAAGAAGAAGGGAAGAAAAAAAAGAAAAGAAAGAAAAAAAAAGAAATAGATGAAAAAAAAAAGGTGATGAAGAAAGGAAGAAGGAAAGAAAGAAAAAAAAAAAGAAGAAGAAGAAAAGAAGAAAAAAAAAAGAAGAAAAGGTGAAAAAAGAAAAGAAAAAAATAAAGAAGGCGAAAAGGAGGGCAAAAAATGAAAAAGAAGAAGAAGAAAAAGAAAAAAAAAAAAAGAAAAAGAAAAAAAAACAAAAGAAAAGAAGAAAAGAAAAAAAGAAGAAGAAAAAAAGAAAAAAAAAAGAAGAAAAATGAAAAAAAAGAAAAGAAGAAGGAAAAGAAAGAAAAGAAAGAAAAAAAGAAAAAAGAAAGAAGAAAAAAAAAGAAGAAAGAAAAGAAAAGAAAAAAGAAAGAAAAAAAAGAAAAAGAAAAAAAAAAAAAAAGAAAAGAAAGAAAAAAAAAAAAAAAAGAAAGAAGAAAAAAAAGAAAGAAGAAAAAAAAAAAAAAAAAAAAAAAAGAAAAAAAAAAAAGGTGAAAGAAGAAAGAAGAAAAAAGAAAAAAAAAAAAGAAGAAGAAAAAAGAAAAAAGAAAGAAGAAAAAGAAAAGAAAGAAAAGAAAAAAAAAAAAGAAAAAAAAAAGGAAGGAAATTTCAAAATGAAGAAAAGAAAGAAGAAAAGGAAGAAAGAAAGTGAAAAAAAAATAAAAAAAACATGAAAAAAAAAAAAAGAAAAAGAAGAAAGAAGAAGGAAGAAAAAAAAAATGAAAGAAAAAAAAGAAAGGAAGAAAAGAAAAAAAAGAAAAAATAAAAAAAAAAATTTATGAAAAAAATTGTGATTCCCTCTGAAGAAGAAGGAAATGTTCAAGAAAAGAAAAAGAAAAGAAGAAAGAAGGAAAGAAAAAAGAAATTTTTGAAAAGAAAATAAGGTGAAGAAATAGAAGAAAAAAAAAAAAGTGAAAAAAAGAAAAAGAAAAAGAAAAAATGAAAAAAAAAAGAAGAAAAAAAAGAAAAAAAAAGGAAGAAAAAAAAATGAAGAAAAAAGAAAGAAAAAAAAAAAAAGAAAAATGGAAGTATGAAAATAAAAAAAAGAAAAAAGAAAAGGGAAGAAAAAAAAAAAAGAAGAAAAAGAAATCAAGAAATAAAAAAGAAAAAAAAAAAGATTGATGGCGAAAAAAAATAAAAGAAGGAAAAAAAAAAAAAAAAAAAAAGAAAAAAAAATAAAAAGAAGAATAAGGTGAAGAAATAAAAAAAGAAAAGGTTCCTCATTAAGAAAAAGGAAGAAAAATTCAAAAAAATCTGAAGAAGAATAAAGAAAAAAGAAAGAAGAAGAAAAAAAACTAGAATTATGAAGAAAAGTTAAAAAAGGAAAGAAAATTCAAAAAAAGAAAAAAAGAAGAAAAAAAATAAAAAAAAGTAGAAAAGAAAATTTAAAAGTAAAGAAAATAATAAAAAAAAAAAAGAATAAAAAAGATTTTTCCAAAGAATTAGAAAGGCAAGAAAATTTCAAAGAAGAAGAAGAAGGGAAAAAAAAAAAAAAAGAAATAGAAAAAATTAACCAATGAAAAAAACAGAAAAAAGAAAAAAATGAAGAAAAGAAGAAGAAATTAAAATGAAGAAAATCAAAGTTTCAAATTAAATTTTGAAAAAAAAAATTTTGATAAAAGGTGAAAAAATTAAATCTTTTGGAAGAAATAATAAATTAAAAATCAGAAGAAGAAAATATTTAAAAAAAGAAGAATAAAAAAGAAATCTAAATAAAGTAAAAAAAAGAAATAAAAAAAAATAAAAAATGAAGAAAAATTAAATATTTTGAAATTGAAAAAAGATCGGATTTTTTGGTCAAAAATTTAGACAAAAAATGATGAAGATGGCTCTGTAAGGAAAAAAAAAATTTTTTATAGAAAAAAGAAAAAAGATGGAAAAAAGAAAAAAAATTTTTCAAAAAAAAAAATTGAGAAATTTAGAATTTAAAATTTATTTTTAAAAAATAAAAAGGATTTTTCAAATTGAAGAAAATTAAGAAGAAGAAGATAAAGAAAAATATTAATATAAGAATAAAAAAAATTTTAATAAAAAAAAAATGAAGAAGAAAACAGAAGAAGGATGGAAAAAAATTAAAAAGAAGAAGAAGGGGAAGAAAAGAAAATCATAATATTGAAGAAATAATGAAAGTAAATATAATGAAGATATTCAAAAAATATTGCAAGAAAAATTTAGAAAAAAAAAATGAATTGGAAAAAAAAAAAAAAAAAAATCTTAACAGAATAAAAAAGAAAAGAATTATAGCAAGAAAAAGGAATGAAAAATTCCAAAAAAAAGAAAAAAAAAAGAAAAAAAAAAAAAATAAAAAAAAGTGTTTAAAAATGAAAAAATAAAATTTTTTAAAAAAATCAGAAGAAAAGAAGAAAATGAAAAGAAAGAAGAAAAGAATCTAAGAAAAAATTGGAAGAAAAAGAAAAAATATATGATGATTTGATTAAATAAAATTTCCCTGAAAAAAAAAAAAATAATTTTCCATAATAAAAACAAGAAAAAGGGATAAAAAAAAAAAAAAAATTATATCAGGTTATAAAATAATATAAAGATAAATTATAAAGAAGGCATTTTTTTATTTAAAGAAAAAAAAAAGAAGAAGATATTGGCAAAAAAAAAAAAAAAATTTTAAAATGAAGAAATTTAAAGAAAATAAAGTGATCTGAAAATTCAATTATGAAATTATCAAAAGATTTTTCCGAATATTAATTCCAAACAAGAAGAATTGTTTCAATAAAAAGAAGAAAATATTTAAAGGATGAAGAAATTTTTGTGAAAAAGAAAAAAATGAAAAGAAAAGAATGTTTGAAATTAAAAAGAATAGAAAAATAAAAATAAAATAAATAAAAGAAAATGATGAAGAAAGCGAAAAGGATTTGAAAAATGAAGCAAAAAAAAAGAAATTTTTTTCATGTGAAGAAAAGAAAGTCAAGAAGAATTAAAGATGAATAAAAAAAAGATAGTTTTAAATCTGAATTTATTTAAGAAAAAAAATTATTATTTCACCTGATTAATTTAATTGAAAATAAAAAAATTTAAACCAAACTTCATTATATAAGGTAAAAAACTTAAAAGTTTTAATTGGTAAATTAAGTAATTTTTCTTTTCAAAAAAATGAAAAATTGTAAAAATCAAAGATTTAGATTCATTTAAAAAGAAAGAAGAGAAATAAAAATATTTTTCAAAAAAATGAAAAAAATTCTTTTTTTTGAAGGCAAAGAAAAAAAAAAAAGAAATTTATAAAATAAATGAATTTAAAAGATTTTTTAAAAAATGGAAGAACAATAGAATAAATAAAGAATTTTAAATGAAGAAGAATAAAATAAAAGAAAAATGGAAAAGAAATTTTATAAAGAAATAGAAAAAAAAAAAAATAAATTTTTTATGAAATGAATAATTTAAATTAAAAAAAAATAAATAAAAAAATGAAGAATTTTTTTAAAAAAAATTAAAAATGAAAAGAAAAAGAATATAATTATAATTAAAAAGAAAGAAAAAAATAAAATAAAAATTTTAATAAATTTTTAAATTTAATTTATAAAGTAAAAAGGAAATTAAAAATTTGATTAATATTTCTTAAAGAATTAAAAAAATTTCAAGGGGAAAAAAAAAAAAAAAAAAAGAATTCTTCATTTTTGAAAAAAATATAAAAATTTTCTTTTCCTTTTCAAAATCAAGATAGGCCGAAGAAAAGAAAAAAAAAAAAAAAAAAAAAAACTGAATTATATTTGAAATAATTGAATGTCTTTAAATAATTTCCATAAGGAATTTCCTATAAAAACAATTAAGAAAGTGTTGTGATAAAGTTTTTAATTTTGTGTAATAAAATTCAAAACATATTTTATTAAAAAAAAAAATTTAATAAGAAGAAGAAAATTAATTGTTTTAAAAAAAAAAAGAAAAAAAAGAATTTTTTAGAAGAAGAAAGAAAGAAGAAGAAGAAAGAAAAAAGAAAAATTTGAAAAAAAATTAAATAAAAGCAAATTTCAATTTTTTGAAGAAAAAAGAAAAATTTAAAGGATATTTTTTTTTAAGGGAAAAAAAAAAGAAATTTTATAGATTAAAAGAATTTTTACAAGAAAAAAAAAATTTAAAGAAGAAGAAGAAAAATAATTGGAGAAGAAGAAGAAGAAAAGATTTTCCACTATTGTTTTTTTTTAAAACATTTATTTTTAAATGATTAAATTATTTTTTTTAATCCAAACTTTTCATTCAAATTTTTCTAATCTTCTTCTTTAATTATTTTATTTTTTTTTTTTTTTTGGCGATCTTGATGTAAATTTGTATTTATTTTTTTGTTTTTGTATAATATGTTTATCAGTACTTCAATTTGTTAAGAAGTCCAAAATATTTTAAAATTTGTATTTATTAAATATTTAGGTAATTTCTAAAAAAAATTTTCAAATTTTTCCTTTAAGTAAACTTTTTTTTTTTATTCATTTTTTTTTAAAAATCAAAATTATGGTTGAATTTATTTCTATTTATTACTATGCATTAGCTAAAACATTTTTTTTTAATCTTTTTAAATTAAGTCATAAATTCCAATTTTTTTTTCAAACTTCTACTTGTTTCTCAATATATTGGGAATTCAGTTTTTTGCAATTTAATTTATAAATTCTTTCAGAAATATTAATTAATTTTATTGTTTGAAGAATAAAAATATCTATAAAGGTTTTCGAAGTTAACCTTTAACTATTCTATATATATTTTTATATATAAATATGTTTATATAAAATATTGATGAATAGTTGAATTGGTAGTTTAAACAAACGTATGTAAATATTAAATCTGCTTTTATTTTCAATCAATTTTTAAAATATATGTAAAATCAAAAAAAAAAAAAAAATGAATTTAATCAATTTTCACACAATATAATGACAATATTCTCCACACGTGAAAAATAAACTGACGTTATTTCCAAATAACAATATGAAAATAGCGTTTCTCTTCCTTCAAAAGTTGTTAAAACATTCTGTTTTTTTATTTTATTATTATATTGAATTTTTAATTAAATTCATTTCGTTTTTTGCCTTGAGAAAAATATGTTGGACGAAACGCGTCAGCAATAACTACAGTTTTCCTTTTATAAATATTGTCTTTTCTACAGATTAACTCTGAGAAATTTTTGAAATTTTAAAAATAACTTTACATTTTTTTTTCAATTTAACTGTTAAGAATTTCTTTTGCCAAATAAAAAAAACGTTTTTAGATAAATATTATTTTTGATTTTTTTTTTTTTTTTTTAGCGTTTCACCCCAAGCAAGGCGGGAAGCCACTAGGACGCAAGGGGTTACAGAAAATTTAGAGCAAGATCAGATAGGAGTGATAGAAGAAAGGATGAGGGTAGTGGATAGATTAAGGCAACTGGAGATGTCGATTGACATTACAATTGAATAGCTGGAGATTATAGCTCACAGGGAAACAGGAGAAGGGAAGGGAGTTCCACAGGCGAGAGGTGCGAGACATGAAGCTATTAGAGTAGAAGAGACGGCTACATTTAGGAGTTTCGACAGTGAAGGGGTGAGAGCGGGATGCCAGCCTCGTAGGGCGCTGGAACTCATGACGTCTGGGAACCTCGGAGCAATTTCCATGAAAGTATTTGTAAAACAGACAGAGAGAGGCGACGGTGCGTCTGTGAGAAAGTGACTGTAGACGAGACGTCAGAGCAGGGCCAACTACATTGCATATCCGCCTCTGGAGCCTATGAAGAACCCCGAGGCAAACAGAAGGGGTACCAGACCATATATGGCAGCAATACTCCATGCAAGGGCGAATTGTGGATTTGTATATCTGGAGGATCGACTCAGGGAGAAAAACTTCCTAGCGCGGCTCAGGGAGCCAACTTTCCTGCAGTGGACGAAATAATTGACTCGATGTATTTATTCCATCTCAGGTCAGCAGTCAACGTGAGACCGAGAAGCCGGAGAGAGTTGCTCTCGAGAAGTTGAGCGTCAGACATTCTAATGGAGGGAAGGGAAGGCTCTCTGTGGTGATTAATAGAGAGCAGTTTTGTCTTCGAAGCGTTGAAGTTGACCAGCCAATTCATGCCCCAGTTCACAATCGATTTGAGTTCCTTTTCGAGACGCACGGCAAGGTGAGATTCGAATTCGTTGGAATTTTGAACCGAACCCTTTATTTAGCCCATGGGGGTAGATTGTTGAAATCTTGGGAATTTATATACTAAATATATATTTATGGTGACTATTAAATATTTTTTTAGTTTTGTATGTATTCATTGTTTGTAGAACATCAAAATGAAAAGAGATCGTCCTATATAAGATAAATTCGGTGAATTTTTTGTGTTAGTGAAGCGTAAAAAATAGAGCAATTCACATTTAAACATGTTTTAATTATATTACCCTGTTCCTTTACGCACGCCAGAATTACGACATATATTTTGATGGGGTCAGAGATTTACGGCTTTATTAAGAAAAATGATAGTAAAAAATAAAAAATAAAAAACAACGTACAATCTAAAAGGTATTTTTCATGCTTTATCAGGTATTTCGGTTTGGCCTTAATTTTTCCTTTGATTCACAAAGTTAAGAACCTTAAATAAAGTGTTCCGATCTAAGTATTACATGTCGCACCTTTTTCAATGGTTTGAGTTCGTATTCAACTAAAACCGACACTCAGTATGAGTCATGTGTTTATTCATCAACATACTTTGCTTTTTCTGACACTTCAACAAGTTGTCTTATAATAAAGTAAATGATATACTTATAAACACAGTTTAGAGGCAATAGTTTGGGGAGCAATGAAATTATTCTATGTATTTTTAGCTAAAGCGTTTGCTTGCATTTGCGCATGCGTATTGGTTGAAAAGGATGAACGTCCGACATTTATTGTCTCCGTACTTTCGATCGCATGCATTTACATACATAAAACATTTTGGAGTCACAAACATACATCAAATGTAAGGTGTTTGTAGTTAAAACACACAGATAATTCTTAGAGTTAGTGTTTAAATCTCATCATTACTGTAGCCGTGTGGAAAAGTAACCCCTTAACACACACTTATATATGAGCAGTGTGGAGACAGTAAAAAACACCGAATAGTAACAGTCTTTTTGGTACTTGAACTTATTTTTTAGGTAATATGGCCTGATGATCGCGTCCAAGCATGAAGCAGTGTCGATATCCAATTGATATACACACTATCGCTAATATTAAACACATAACTATAGCCAGGGCCGGTGAAAGGGTCTTGTGCCCCTACAGTCTATGGTACTCTACTACATTTCAATTTTCCTAAGGCATTTTTAATATAAAATACAATATAAGAGACAAATTTTATTGTAATTTAATTATGTAGAATAATGGATCATATACTTTGTAAAGCGGTCATTTTATGGGATAGCAAGGGTTAAAGTTAGTGTTTGGCTTATGAGCAAAAGTCACAATTTTGAAAATGAGGGAAAGGTGTATCAAAATAGGTAATTGCTATCCAGTGTTTAGATATATAAACAGATATAACAATGTAAGTATACTTTCTATTAATAAGAGCAAGACTATTACTGAGAGTTGATATCAACGTTTCATTATTTTCAAAGCTAATATAATTTCAAAATTATATAAAAATAATTAAATGGTAAATAAAACAAACTAATGCAATAGACTAGATTTCTTTATTATACGCTTTCTTGGGAAGAGTGTTTAAAAAACATTTATTAATAGAAAAAAAAACATAAAATGTATTCTACGACTATAATCTAACCAGATGGTTAATAAGAACTAGCCTCAATAAAATTTCATATGTAAAACTTTGTATATGTGAGAAGGGCCGGGGTAAGTGTATTGTGCCCCAAACATGAATCCATTCTAATACATCTCAATTTTTATAAGGTAGTATTCATATAAAATACAAATTTTATTGTAACCTAATTATGTACAATAATGACTCATATGCAATATAGGTGAAAAATTCAAGAAAAATGAAAATAAATACAATTTATCTAAATACAAATTACATGTCATAAGTGATCACTCCATCTTGAATAAATCAACAATCTTTTGCGGCAATTTTTAACATCAGTTTGAGGGTTTTTCTTGTTAAAAATTTCAATAATTTTAGCACATTCAACATTAGAGATAAAAAAATAGGGAATTTTATATAGTGCTTTTCCGAAACTTAGCATGAGCAAATGTATTCATAGCTTCATCACAGTCGAAGGTTCAAACACCTTTATTTTCTTTTGAAATTATTGCTAAACTGGATAACCTTTCATCTCATTGAAGATCGCAGATAAATTTTTTATAAGTTTTAATCTACTGAAACTTCTTTTAGCACATGCAAGAATCACTGGTGTAGCAAGCAATAGACGCAATGTAATGTACAAGTTCGGGATCTTGTTTACCGAGGCTGTCATCTGCTTTTTCTTCTTTTGTTTCCGTAACCCATTTTTTTCTTTATGTCGTTTCATGTCTATAAGATGTCATTGAATAGTTAATAGTAATTTGCTTTTATTCTAAAATTTAATCTTGAACTTTTTTTTTTAATATAATGATTGTTTAATTTAAATTTAAACTCTGGTTAGAAAAATAAATACTGACTAGCATCTTAAAAAACACATTTATATGCTGAAGTGGCGTTAAAGTTTTTAAAGCGAAGCTTCATGGAAGTATTTTCGTTCAGGTTGTCAGTGAAATCTCAAAGAATTTTTCACTTCAAGACTATGAAATGGAAATATGACAATTCCAATATCCAAGAATCTTTTTCCATTATTCTTTGGTTTTACGGCATTGTATATCTCCATCCATCTTATATATCTTTATACTTTCTTTCACTATCAACTCATTCTTTTTTTTCACTTCTGTGTAAGATACCCCCCCCCCCGCGGGAGAATGCTGTTTGTTTCGAAAAAGAAATAAGTACGGTTCGTCAGTACAGACGTGATCAACTTATACGTTGTGGAGAGACATGTTATCGGTCTATAATTTTTCGGGTCGTCTGTTTCAATTGTTTTTGGTATGAGGTGTGTAATACCTTCAGTAATCCATTCCGGGATTTTATTGGGATTATTTACAAGCGTTGATAATGTTTTTGCAAGAATTTCATGGGTAGATGAGAGATGATACAACCAGTAATTGGGCAACTTCTCATTTCCTGGGGATTTCCATTTTGGGGATTTCGTTAGAGCTTGCCTAACATCATCTGTGGATATATTTTCCCATTCTTGCAGAGGTGTATCCAGCATTCGTTCTTCTTCACGCCGTATCCATTCTGGATTTGGGTTATATTCCTTTGGGCTGCTCCAAATATTTTCCCAAAATGTCTGTACATTATCAATTGATGGTGGCCTTTAGACATGTATAGCTGTTTTTCCAATTTTCCTGTAAAATTTCTTAAGATCTGTTCGGAATATTTTATTTTGGCGATAGAACTTACAACGTTTTTCGTATCGTCTTGTTCTCTGCGCCTTTAGTTGAAGTTTCTGCTTCAGCATTTCCTTGATTGATGGAATATCAATTAGGGATTTAATGTTATATTTCCGCTTGATCTTTTTGCATTTACGTATGGAAATATTAGGGTTTCTGGTGAGCTCATCTAATATAGAAAGCTCACATCTGATTTGTTTTATTTCTCGAATCAGTTTGGTTTTCCAAGCTGGTTCTCTGTGTCTGTTAATTTTATTTATTGCCTTGACTCCAAGCTTCCGAGTCGCTGCTAAAGCTGTTGCGTATATGACGTTGTTAACTTCTGTGATGTTTCCCGGTGGTTTATCTGTTAACAGTGTTTCCAGAGCAGCATTGTATATTTTCACGATATGCCTGTTGGAATTCGTCATATGGATTTTCGGGAGCTGGTCTCTGTCTGACAATTGTATGAAAGTTACTCTGCTGAGTACTTGGATGACATCATTTTTCGCTTCGGTGATTTCAGCTTCGTGGTTTTCAAGGAATTCTAACTTATTGTCACTGAAGCTGACTCCAGGTACATTTTCTGGAGAACTGCAGGTTGTGTTTAAGGTAGAGTCTTGGTTTTCATTTCCTGTGAGATTATTTCGTATTTCATTCGCTTTAGCGTCCACCTCATCCTCTGTCGCATTCCTTATTTCTACGTTCGTCTCAATAGAGTTTGAGTGATGGGTCATAGTATTTTGTCTTATATCTAATTTTATCTTATCTATTTCTGTCTTTGAGAGTCTGTTGTTTCGCATGATGTCCCTACGGACATTGGCAAGCATGTTTGGATTGAGGTTAGGTCTTATATCATTTCCCACCGTACTTCCATTTGGTATTTATTTGCTGGGTTTTCGAGTGCAGTGAAGAAGGATGTCATGACTTGTCGATACTCTTTCGCGGCTCCATTTCATTCGTTTACTTTTTTTTAGTCGATTTGGTATTGAGTCACTTGGTCCAAGGTTGGCAATAATCCGGGTTTGGTGACCTAGTGTCTCTTCGTTGTGGAAGAGTTTGTTCCAGTGACAGACTTTTTTTCGTCCTCAGACTGGTTCCTCTCTGAGGGACGCGGCCCTTTGTGGTCCCGGTTGACGGCCGATCCGGTATGAAATATTATTCGTATTCATTGAAATTGGTAGAGATGCGTTTTAACCTTGACCGCCAAGGGGTAATTATGTTCAGGTTACCAGCTTTAGGATGAGTCTCGAAGAAGATCCAACAGCACGTCCAGACAATGAGATTGTGGATTTATTAATATATCGAAGGTAGAATAGTCCATAATAGTGTATGGTATTCAGTGGGATAGACTATACTAAGTTTTAACTTAGTATAAGTCGGAGTGACCACTCCAAGGGGGATAATCAGATTTTAGTATATAGACTTAAAAAAAAAGGAAAGAGAAAATTAAACTGAAAAGGAAAGAATGATATGATTCTAAAGATTAGAATCAGTATCAAGCTAAAAAAACAGGAAAAGTATCATTCAAAAATGGTACATTTACCATTTCTTACAAGTTCGGAGCCTGGCACAAGTGATTTCACAAATGTTCAATTTTCCTCGCCAACGACAAAACTTTTATGGGGGTATTGGACTTATACTAAGATTGGTAGGGGGGATTCAAAATATTCATTAAACAAAGGGGTAGGAGCAAGGAATAAAAGTTATAAAACCGGTCATCTCTCAGCCGCTAAAAGATATATTTTTAAATTTTCCCTCAAAGAGATGATAGTCAAAGGGCAGAGCATTGTAGGAAAATTACACCTGGAGCCATGAAAAAAAAAAAAAATAATGATCCCTGTCAATGCGGATACATACACATGTACATATAGGTTTCTATTATATATATATATATATATATATATATATATATATATATATATATATATATATATATATATATATACAAGTGAGAGAGAGAGACAGATATTAGTAAACATGTACACATACACGCACCGACAGAGATATGGGATGCCTAGGGTAAGAGAAAAAATAAGAAAAAAAAAACAGAAAAATGGACACGGATGTCCGCTTAAGGTCGGGGTGGGGTCGGAAAAATTGAAATATAAGTTAAAACAAAAAAAAAGAGGAAAGAGAAAAGGGAACTGAAAAGGAAAGAATTAATTTGAGTCAAAAGGATTCAGAATCGTATCAAACTACAGGAAAAGTATATTATTATTATTTTTTATTATTTTCTTTGATTTCTGGCGTTTACGCATTTCTTTCCGGGTCCCGCCCAGGGACCTAAGGTTAGAAATGGCATCATGACACTTTCCACTGACAAAAAAAAAAAAAAAAAAAAAAAACATAGATAAAGCCCTTCGTAAGGTGTGGGCTGTACTTGTCAGAACAATTTTCTGTATCTCCTTGAGGCATGGACTTCCAGGAATCCCTTCAATTAGTCTACTGCAATCTTTTCCAACTAGTCCTAGGGCTCCAACTACAACAGGGATTGTTGATGTTCCCGTATGCCACATTTTCGAGATTTCTATTTCAAGGTCCTTGTACTTTGACAACTTTTTGAATATCTTCAAAGATACATTGCAGTCGGCAGGGACTGCCATATCAATAAGAAGGCACCGTTTTTGTTTGTGGTCTTTAATAACAATATCTGGCCGGTTGGCCTTGATTGTTCTGTTAGTGTGTATTGTGTTTATTATTATTATTATTATTATTATTATTATTATTATTATTATTATTATTATTATTATTATTATGTGCACTCAGAACAAGCAAGGGGTAGAAATTTGAAAATAATTTAAGACAGCCCTTTTTTAATTAAGAGAATTATCCGATTTGAATTAATTTTTTCTGTATTTGTTCATTACGTAAAGGTATAATGGTAAGTTTCTATTAGAATCATACCATCTTACCATTATGCTTATGCAAGACTGCTAAGTGGATATTTTTCTGCAAAGTACCCCACTCACCAAAAAAAAAAAAACAAACAAAACAAAAACAAAAAAAAACTTCTATTAGCAAAGTGAAAGAAATGAAATTGACAAGAAATATGTATTTTACAATTTGCTTCCTACTGTCATTATTCAAATATATCATGGTTCATTTTCAGTGTCGTCGACCATGTACAGTAAACTGCATAACACTAATTAGTTACATAAAAATAGATTTTATTTGTTATTGGTAAATTTCCAACAAAGATATTCTATAAAAGGAAAATATTTTTTAAGGAAAGAATTGCTCTGTAAAATTGATTCTCCAAAACACAAATAATATTCATAGTCCTGGTATTAAAAGAGAAATTTCATTTTTTACGCAATGTTAATTGTTAGACAAAATATATTAGTAGATATCAGAAAAATGTTACAGTGTTACTGATATAATGGAATATGCATGCACCTGTGTCCCCCTTCACTGGAATATGATTGGCTGGTGTCCGTCATAAATACCGACGGACGTGTAGGTGAGTCAAAGAGCCTTAGTCTGAGAGCTAAGTCTATAACGAAGCCCATTGGACTACGCCATTGATCTACACTTCTTTTTGCGACTACATGATTGTATCAGTCAATTACTGCTACCGTATTCTTTATTATAGTCGCCAAAACCACTTAGCTAATTAAATCAAATAGATCCCTTTCCCTTTCAAGGTTTTATTTCTCCATAAAAAGATTTCTGTTAATGGCTCCAAAAAGATATTTACATCATGACATAGGAGGAAATATACAAACAGTAATTGAAGCCGTGTATAGTGCAGTGATACACAAATTAGCAAATTTTCATATATATATATATATATATATATGTATATATATATATATATATATATATATATGATAAAATATAGTTTTAATAGGGCGTATGTAAATATAAAAGTGAACATTGAAGTCAACATTCAGCAGAGGCGACAGTGTCTCGTGCTAAACGCAATCGTCACGCCATCGCCTCTGGGTGTGGACTTCAATCTCCACTATCTATTCTATCTATCTATCTATCTATCTATCTATCTATATTGGTCTATCTATCTATCTATATGCCGGAGCACACATTTTTTTTTAATTAAATCTATCGAATGCGCAGGCCCGTAGACATGATTCACACTGTTGACCCCCACCCAACACCAAAGAAGAAAAAGAAAACGGGACGTCTGTTAAAACATGGGTATTCACAAAATAACGTTTGGATTAGTAGGATATATATATATATATATATATATATATATATATATATATATATATATATATATATATATATATGCATATGTTTGTATGTATATTTTGCATGTATGTATATGTCCATTTGGCTGAAGACCAACTTAAATTATTAGTTTTAGGTTTTAACATTTATTTTCTTTGCTTTGGAATTGTTTTTTGATTTCGGGGCTGATATTGAATATGAATTGTCAAATTTCTTCTGGGATTATTCGGTTCCGTTTGACATAGATTTGTGAAAGCCAACAGAAGTAGAAAGAACAAAGCAATTCATGTTCAAAATTTGCTGGGAAACCACAGGAAAAGGTTTCAAGCCGAAGAAAAAATAAATTGGAAAATTCTAATCATAAAAAATACTTTACTTTAGTTTTCAACCAAATGGTCATGAATGACAAATTGCTGCCAATGTATTCTTATTGATTTTGTTTTTATCGTTGTCTTATCATCCACTTTATTCGATGCATTTATCCTATTTTCTGTCAAAGAATAGTAAAATAATTATAATAAACTATAATAAACCCATCAAATAAAAGTGGTGGATTTGATGTCAAACATCGACCAATAAATCCATCATCAAATCGAGAATCGTTCCTTCCAACCATCTCAGTCAGACATCGCTGTCAGCAGGTCCTCCAGATGGCATCCAGAGTCATCAACAAGTTGGTCAATGCAGGTGTGATGAGGTATTCCAACTGATCTTTTGCCACACAATGGCTTCCATAGGAGGGTGTCACTCAGAAGTTCTGACATTACTTCAGGAGTGACCAGCTAGACGAAGCCTTCTCTATCTTAGTGTGGCACCTTGCATTATTAGAAAAATTCATAGAAATATGATTTAATTTTTTTTTTTTACTCGGTTTACTAAACTGGTTGTTGATTTTTTTAAAACGGAAAATAATTGAGTTGAAAATAATTCACTAAGATTGTACTTGGACGATCCTAAGGAAGAAGAAGGAAGGGAAAGAGAGAGGTCGAGAAATACAAAAGCGGTCATTAACAAAAACACGAGTCAGAAAGATATCTTAGCTAGCATGTTGACCGAGTTTTTAAAGACAATTGGAAGAATAGAATTAGAAATAATAAAAAAAAGAAAGGGAAAAAGACATGATATCAAAACGGGCCGCTTGATGAAAACCAGATATCGGTCAAAGCATCTAGCCTACTTTTGCGTAGAAAGACATCTTATCAATTTGGATAAAGAGAAATTTTGGGAACAATGAAAACGAAATCTTAATCAGAAAAAAAGTGTCTTTTGGGTTGAGGGGAGTGACCGGTGGAACGATATACAGATTCTGACCTGTTAAAAATTAGAACCCCCACATTGACGAGGGAAAGATATTTTCAATGTAGATAATTAAGATTTTCTGACTGCCGGGTCTGACAAAAAACAAGAGGTGAAAAAAAAACGATTGTCTCAGATCACAGATGGCGACAATATTCTTTCCTGAAGTCACAACTAATTAGCGGCGGGCTGGTTGACAGAGCCCAGGTGAGAGAAAGCCAAGATTGTCATTTTTCGTACGTGCAGAAAAGGCAAAATTGGATTTTGTTTTTTTAAAAACAAGAACGATGTAACCACGCCCGAAAGGAGGAGAAAGGATGCTCGATCAATAACAATTGGTCGGAAACGGTCACGTGATCTGCAGAAAAGAAGAGAAAGAAATGCCCGATCAGGAACCATTGGTCGAAAAACGGTCACCTGACATACGAGAGACTAAGAGAGATGGGTGTGCACCTCCCCACAAAAGGCACTGTGAGGAAGTAGGGGTGAAAAAACAATAGCGATAATGAGAAATCAAAAATAATGCGACTTTTGAATTATCGAGAAAAACCCTGACGCCGACAGACCCACCCCAGTTTGTTGCGGCGTCAATAAAAGCAGGACCCCAGTCGACAGAAATCAGTTGGAGTTGAGAGTTGCAGCTGGACCGCGGGCAGGGATAGAGCCTGAACGCGGCCATCAGGCCCGATTCACTCGCCCCTTTGCGGGCAAGAGAATCCTCAGACAAGAGATCCTTCCAGCCCAAGTCGAAGACAAGAGAACTTCCAGCCTAAGTCGACGAAGAAGAAGAAATACAACTCAAGTCGAAGAGAAGAATCAACTGCGAATGATCGATAGAAATTAGCCCCAGTGTCGAACCAAACCACACTCCGACATACACAATTCTAAAGAGTAGGCAATTCGAAATCTTTAGGTTGTGTGATAGAAGCTTGTTATAGTCCACAGAGCGGGTCGGGAAATGAGAACAATTTTGTTTTTATGTAACGGACATTAAGATATAAAAGGTTGTTACCCATTTTTTTTCATCAGCAATCTTTTTGTCTCGTGAGTTTATTTTCCCTTTTATTTGTGTTTTGCCACCCCCGTCAACTTGTATCGGCCCCAATCCCTGCTGGTCCCGTCTGTCTAAGATCTAAACACAGCGTGGGTAGACAGACCGGAGATCGGTACAGTTGCTTTAGTGACCAGGTATTGGAAGCGAGTCGGGAAAGGCGAGGCTGGTGATCATCTGACCAAGGGGTTGGAGCGGCACGCTTGGACCCAGGAGGAGCGACCAGGAGGAACGACGTCACCGTTGGCGCCGTAACCAAAGGATCCGACCCTGGGCCAGGTGTGTAACCGTCACAAGTGGTGCCGTGACCAACGGATCAACCCTGAGACAGCCACGTCACATATGGTGCCGTGAAGGTGATATATTACTACCGGCGCCTATGGCTGGGTTAACCCAAAGGTGGGGACCCAGGAAGAAGAAAGCTCAAGTGTTCTCTTCGCTAACGCAAGAGAAAGAACTATCCTGTAGAGCAGAGATAGGTGGTAGAGAGATGAGGGCTTTGGTGGACACAGGAGCATCTGTGTCATTGATGAGAGAGGAAACATACAGGCGGGTGAAACGGAAGAGAAGGTTACGGGAAGCGGACATAGAGATCACGCAAGCAGATGGGGCCCCCCCTGGAGATAAAAGGGATGGTGAGGCTCCCAGTGAGGATTGGGAGGTGAAGAGCACCCAAAATTTTTACGTAACCCCCCGACCTGTGTACGGGAGGCAATCTTGGGAGAAGATTGGCCCGGAGCCAGAGGGCCCAGATTGAGTTTAATCCTACTGTGTTGGTGGTGAACGGCGAGAGAACGCCATTGGGATGCCCACCAGAGGAAGAGATAACCATAGTGGTGGAGGAAGACGTAAAGTTACCTCCTAGGACCGCAGTGTCGGGAAAGGGTAGGCTAATGCCAGAAAAAAAAGGTACGGAGAGGACCTCTGCAGTTGGTCCCTGTAGAAGGAAAGGGCCTAGAAGATAGCGAGGTAACCCTGTGCGAAACGGTAGTGGAGGCAGCCGAGTTGGTGCCCATAATGATGGTGAACCAGGCCCAAAAGACTATAAAGGTTAGGAGAGGGAGAAGATAGGAAGAGCACTTCCCCTACGAACTCTGAACCGGGTGAGATTCGAGGAGGAACGAAGGAAGCTAGTAGAGCAAAACAAAAGGAATCTTAGATGAGGATATATTAGCACCGGATCAATTTAGAACCAGAGTGGGGGGTCTGTTAAGGAACAATCGAGATGTGGTAGCCCAGTCAGATAAGGAACTAGGTCAGACCCACACAGTCGAAATGAAAATCGACACCGGAGACCACCCCCCCCTGTGAAATTAAAACCCTACCGAACACCTATACATAAAAGACCCCTTGTAGAAGAGGCAGTAGAGGAAATGTTGGAAGCTGGGATGATCGAAAGATCGATCTCTCCTTGGAGCTTCCCAATAGTAATAGTAGGTAAGAAAGATGGCGGCCACCGTTTCTGTGTGGATTTTAGAAAGTTGGACTTGAGGTCCGGGTATTGGCAGGTAGCCCTGGATGAGGCTGACAAGGAGAAGGCCGCATTCGCGTGTCACCTGGGACTGTTTCAGTTCAGAGTGATGCCATTCGGTTTAGCTAATGCCCCGGGAGTCTTCCAACAGCTAATGTCAATAGTGTTAGGAGGATACGAGAGCTTTGCCATGGCGTATTTAGACGATATCTTGATATTTTCGGAGACAGTGGAACAACACTTTTTTCATTTAAGACAGGTGTTGGGAAGGTTGAGGAAACACGGATTAAAATTGAAATTGTCAAAGTGTCAGTTTCTGAGGGAAGAAACTAGGTATTTAGGCTTCGTCATAAACGGAGACGGTATTAAACCCGACATGGATAAGGTAAAGGTCATAAGGGAAATGCCAGAGCCTAAGACAGTGAGGCAGGTAAGAGGTTTTATAGGAGCTATAGGCTACTACCGGCGCTTCGTCCCGGCATTTTCAAGAATTGCCATACCGCTAGTGGCCCTGACGAAGAAATACGCTAGGTTCAAGTGGACAGAGGACTGTCAACGAGCATTTGATTCGCTAAAGGAACAGTTGACAACCGTCCCACTGCTGACGTACCCAGACCTCAGCAAGCCCATGATATTATACACGGATGCCAGTGAGCAGTGTGTAGGAGCAGTACTTACCCAGCCGTGTCCTGATAAGGAAGGACCAGTGCCAGGCATACCAGAGGAAGTACCGATATACTTCCTCTCCCATAAGCTCTCAGAGACACAACAGAGGTGGCCAGTAATAGAGAGGGAAGCATATGCTATCATGTATGCTCTCCAAAAACTGGACTACTATTTAAATGGTGCGGTCTTCACTATAAAGACAGACCACAAGCCTCTGCAGTACCTATTGCAGGCAGAGTGGACAAATAATAAGAAAATTCAACAGTGGGCACTTAAGTTAAGTGGCTACCACTGTAAGATAGAGTACTTGGCAGGAAAAAAAAACACGTGCGCAGATTTACTCTCAAGAATACCGAAACAACTGGAAGAAAGATCTGTAAGGGTAGAACAGGGAGTAGATGATAAAGCCTATAGAATAGGAGTAATTAACTCTAATAAGCTAAAAGATCGCCCTATATTAAAATCGGACGAAGAAGGGACGCCCAGATAATAACCGATCCCTACTGGACAGAAGGAATTGAGAAGGAGCAAGCAGACAGTGAAATAGCTGCTCTGAGAGAGAAGGTGAAGGCAGGAGAGACCACCAAGTATGCCATAATAGAGGAAAGGCTGTATTATCTCTCAGGAAGGGATGAAGAAGTCAAACCCAAGTTGTATGTGCCCAAAAAGTTTAAGACCAGAGATATTGGAACAGTGCCACGAAAGGTTGGGTCACATGGGAATTGATAGGACATGTGATCTCATAGGAAGAAAGTACTATTGGCCCAAACTGTACGGAGAAGTCACTAACTATGTTCGGAGTTGTGTAGTGTGCCAGTCGCAGAGCAGAAGGCAGGAAATGGCACCCTTGGAGGAAACAGACGTACCAAACTTCCCCTTTGAGAAAGTGAGTATGGATGTATCAGGACCATATGGGGAAACTGCACAAGGAAACAACTATATAGTGAGTTTTGTCGATTGGCTAACAAATTGGCCTGAAGCATTTGCAGTACCAGACAAGAAGGCCAGAACTGTGGCCGGGTTGATAATAAGTGAAATCTTCCCTAGGTATGGTGCCCCTGTGCAATTGGTAACAGATAATGGCACGGAGAATGTGAACAGCATCATGAGAGAGGTTTTGACAGGTTTGAATGTAGAGCACATAAAAACATCCCCATATCACCCCAGGGAAATGCTAAAGTGGAAAGGTTTCATAGAACCTTGGGAGATGTATTGGCCAAGTTGGTCAGAGAAAACATTGGAAATTGGGACTTGTATTTGACGCAGGCTCTGGCGGCCGTGAGGTTTACGATAAACGAAACCTCCAGATTTTCTCCTTATTTTTGTTGTTTGGCAGAGACGTGGTCCTGCCTGTAGATAACCTACTGAAGCCCCGAAGAAGGTATATGGGAGAAGATCATCATCAACTATTGCTGGAACAGCAACATAAGATATTCGTACAGGCCAGAAGAAGAATAAAGAGGGCCCAGAAGAAAAGAAATGAGAGGGTGAATGCTGAAAGAAAGGTGGTAGAATTGAAGGTTGGAGACCCTGTCTACTATAAAATCCACCAGAGAGAAGGAAAACTGGACCAGAGATGGGAACCGTACTACCGGATAGTAGAGCAGACGGGCCCAGTATCATATGTAATATGGGATCAAGTGGCAGGACGAGCGAGGAGGGTTCATGCCAATGATCTGAAGAGGGCTGAAATAGCTAACCTGGAAATGAGCGAGCCGAGGCCTAAGAAGACAAGGAAAAGGAAGGTAACTCTGGTTGAACCGGAAGGAATGGAGACGGAGGAAGACTCCGAAGAAGATGAGGAGATAGGTCGACTTGACCAGATAAACGAAGCAGTCCGAGGACAGAGTTGGAACCCTCAGCGGGGATTAGCGATGTTCAGTCGTCGACTGAGTCAGTGCAGAGAAGACCCCGTGAGATCGCCATCACACCCCCATGTCCGAAGAAAAAGGAAGAAAAGACGAAGAGGTCCAATCAAGCAGTCGAAGGCTCTAAAAAGAGACACCCTGAACAGGACGAAGGACCCAGCGAGTGGGAGGAGGAGGATCGAATACCCCTTTCCCAGCTTAGGGAAAGGATAAGGAACAGGAGAAGTTTAGACATAGAGTCGAGAGGTATTGAAGACATTCAAGGCGAAGACTCTAAACAGAAAGAAGAATAAGAGGATGAAGAAGAGGACAAAAAAACCTCCTGGACGGGAGTTAAACACAGAAAGAAGGTTAGAGGTTGAACAGGAATCACCTCAGAAGATGGGATCAGGGAGGGAGAAGAACCCCAAATCTCAGTAGAACAAAAGGGCTGTGCAGAATAGAAGCATTTAGTGTCGACAGATAACGACACTGGCTCATCCAAAATCCTATTGGCTGACTATGGTAGATGTGAGTGGAGGGATGGAGTCGCGGGCTGCACCTCACAAGGGACGGAAGAAGATCATTGGCATTATTGATTGGCCACCAGTGGTGTCATGAAGTACGACCTTTAGAGTGGGCGCCACGCACACCTGACCAGACCATTCTGTCTGCTAGGGGTTAGTTAGAGGAGGGAAGAGCCGAACTAAGAGAAAAGTTATGAAATGATTGAGTGATGAGTCGAGCGAGACTAAGTGATTGTGAAGAATAACAACAAGAGAATTTGTTACCTTTCAGGAATGATAGCAAGGTACAAGGTGGAAGCAGACTACATAGCATTAAATTCGGGGAGAACGAAATTCATGTTACTATCAGCTGAAGAAGCTAGAAGGTGTAGAGATGATACCCCAGGGACCTGTACCTCGTTGAGCCCTATCTATAAAACTGGTAACCGCAGACTGTGCATATTAGAATTGTTTGAAGGAGAGGGAAGGAATCAAAAGAATCTGCCAAGTAGAGGTATTAACAAACTCGGCATTACCACAAGCTATCAGTGTTTCAGACGGGGTGTGGGCAGTAGCCACACAGAAACATATCAGCCTGTCTAGGGTATGTGGGGAAGAGTCCACAAGGACATTAAGAATAAGGCCACCGTTATCCCTGGTGACGCTACCCATGGGATGTTCGGCGGTTGGGGTGTCCATCTCCTTGCCCCCCTATTACCAGATGGAAGAAAGGTATGAAGAAAAAGATTCACTCATAGAGATGATTGGTAGAGGCTTAGTCAATTGTACAGAATTATGGGAGCCGATAGTGAAGAGATTCTCTAATGTCACCTTAAATAAGATGCCAGTATTAATGAAGCCAATAGAAAAGATCGATATGGATCACTTAAGGGATAAGTTAAGTGCGTTGGGAGACGAAGGTGTAGCTTGGGAAGACGATGAGCAGATCGCGATAAGTTGGTCAATAGTAATGGGTACATTCCTAGTTATAGCCATCGGGGGTGTAATAATATGGAAGATTAAGAGGAAGAGAAGATTAGCGAACGACAGTCTAGTGAGCATGCAACAACTCGAGAGGGAGATGCTGAGCAGTGTTCCTTACTCAGACAGGACTGGCGAAGAAATTGCTGAAAGACCAATGGAGGAGGCTGGCGTGAGACCACCACGTGCGGCGAGAAAAACCTCCCACGGCAGAGAGGAAAACATTGACCAAGAAGAACAAACCCTAGTGAACACATCTGCACCTACAAACACACGCACACATTACCTTGCATGTAAAACAAAAGCAAATGAAAAGAACATTTCATTGCATGTAGAACAAAAAGAAAATGAAAAACAACATTTCATTGCATGTAGAACAGAAGAAAATGAAAAGAACATTTCATTGCATGTAGAACAGAAGAAAATGAAAAGAACATTTCATTGCATGTAGAACAAAAAAAAATGAAAAGAACATTTCATTGCATGTAGAACAAAAAGAAAATGAAAAGAACATTTCATTGCATGTAGAACAAAAAGAAAATGGAAAGAACATTACCCTTGCATGTTAGAAAGTAGAATAGAATTGCATGAGACAAATGCATGGTGCATGTTAAATGATGTAATTAAGGTTTAGGTGTCATTTACGGGTAAATGACAAATCGGTTAAATGGGAGGATTGTGGCACCTTGCATTATTAGAAAAATTCATAGAAATATGATTTAATTTTTTTTTTTTACTCGGTTTACTAAACAGGTTGTTGATTTTTTTTAAAACGGAAAATAATTGAGTTGAAAATAATTCACTAAGATTGTACTTGGACGATCCTAAAGGAAAAAGAAAGAAGGGGAAAGGAAAAAAAGGAGAAATACAAAAATGCGGTCCCATTAACAAAAACACGGTCAGAAAGATATCTTAGCTAGCATGTTGACCGAGTTTTTTAAAGACAATTGGAAGAATAGAATTAGAAATAATAAAAAGAAAAAAAACAAAGGAAAAGACATGATATCAAAACGGGCCGCTTGATGAAAACCAGATATCGGTCAAAGCATCTAGCCTACTTTTTTGCGTAGAAAGACATCTTATCAATTTGGATAAAGAGAAATTTTGGGAACAATGAAAACGAAATCTTAATCAGAAAAAAAGTGTCTTTTGGGTTGAGGGGAGTGACCGGTGGAACGATATACAGATTCTGACCTGTTAAAAATTAGAACCCCCACGATGACGAGGGAAAGATATTTTCAATGTAGATAATTAAGATTTTCTGACTGCCAGGTCTGACAAAAAAAAAAGAGGTGAAAAAACGATTGTCTCAGATCACAGATGGCGACAATATTCTTTCCTGAAGTCACATCTAATTAGCGGCGGGCTGTTTGACAAAGCCCAGGTGAGAGAAAGCCAAGATTGTCATTTTTCGTACGTGCAAAAAGGGCAAAATTAAATTTTTTTTTTTAAAAAGAAAGAACGATGTAACCATTGGCCGAAAGGGAGGAGAAAAGGATGCTCGATCAATAACAATTGGTCGAAACGGTCACGTGATCTGCAGAAAAGAAGAGAAAGAAATGCCCGATCAGGAACCATTGGTCGAAAAACGGTCACCTGACATACGAGAGAGACTAAGAGAGATGGGTGTGCGCCTCCCCCAAAAGGCACTGTGAGGAAGTAGGGGTGAAAACAATAGCGATAATGAGAAATCAAAATAATGCGACTTTTGGAATTATCGAGAAAACCCTGACGCCGACAGACCCACCCCAGTTTGTTGCGGCGTCAATAAAAGCAGGACCCCAGTCGACAGAAATCAGTTGGAGTTGAGAGTTGCAGCGCTGGACCGCGGGCAGAAGATAAACAAGAAATCCTTCCAGAACGAAGAAATGGCCCATCAGGAAGCCGAAGAGAAGAATTCACTCGCCCCTTTGCAGGGAAGAGAGAATCCTCAGACAAGAGATCCTTCCAGCCCAAGTCGAAGACAAGAGAACTTCCAGCCTAAACGACGAAGAAGAAGAAATACAACTCAAGTCGAAGAGAAGAATCAACTGCGAATGATCGATAGAAATTAGCCCCAGTGTCGAACCAAACCACACTCCGACATACACAATTCTAAAGAGTAGGCAATTCGAAATCTTTTAGGTTGTGTGATAGAAGCTTGGTGCCATAGTCCACAGAGCGGGTCGGGAAATGAGAACAATTTTGTTTTTATGTAACGGACATTAAGATATAAAAGGTTGTTACCCTTTTTTCATCAGCAATTTTTTTTGGTCTCGTGAGTTTTTTTTTTTTATTTGTGTTTTGCCACCCCCGTCAACTTGTATCGGCCCCAATCCCTGCTGGTCCCGTCTGTCTAAGATCTAAACACAGCGTGGGTAGACAGACCGGAGATCGGTATAGTTTGCTTTAGTGACCAGGTATTGGAAGCGAGTCGGGAAAGGCGAGGCTGGTGATCATCTGACCAAGGGGTTGGAGCGGCACGCTTGGACCCAGGAGGAGCGACCAGGAGGAGCGACGTCACCGTTGGCGCCGTAACCAAAGGATCCGACCCTGGGCCAGGTGTGTAACCGTCACATTAGCGAATCTAAGATAAGAGGAACGTGTCCATACAGGCATGTTTTTGTTGGGAGTTTCCAGTTGAGGTCCAATGCAACTCGTAACATACTTGTGTATGTTCCATCAAGTGATACTTAATCAGTGTACATGTTGAGCAGTAAATCAAGACAGATTTTTCTAAAGAAGTCCCTATTAATATTGCCAGATGATGCTCAGACCATCGAGGACACACCAGACCTTGCCTTTGAGGATTTTGATGTCCCTCTCTGAGTTGACTGGATGTTGCTGCCGAAGTAAACAAATTTCTGGACAGATTTGATGTTGTTGCCGTGTTTAAACTTAATTTGTGCTTGCTTGTAGTTGATAAAATCAGTTTCGCGTACATTGATGTAGAGACCAATTTCGCTGGCGGCATTTTTAAAGATGGAGAAGTTTGTCAGCTTTTTAACTGAAAAATTAAGGCAAAAAGTCATCTGTGTAATTTACGTTTGTTATTGTTTTTGTTGGGTTTAGACCAGCAGATGTTTGCCGGGCGTAATTTAGACACGGAATGAAAAGGGGCAAGCGTATATCAGACTCCAGCGACAAAGTTAAAAAACTTCGTATCTCCATCGAAAGATCGGGCCATTGAGCAACGGTTCTTATACAGCATCATAATGGCTGATACTATCTCTTGCGGGATCCCATATCTTTGAGTTTTCCATGATAGATGGAGTCCAAGGCTTACCAAGCAGGTTTTCAAAGTCCTTTTTCCATTTGCTAATCTTCTCATTTTGACCCATAGCTTTTAGTTTGGTTTTGCTACAGCATTTTCGGCCAATGATTTCGTTGAATATTTTCCATGAAGTCGTTGCTTGCTTGTTTACAGATGCATTCGCAATAGTATCGAAATTGTGTTGTATGAAATTTGTCCCAAATCATATGTTTCTTATAATCTAGGGTTCATATACAGCATCATAATGGCTGATACTATCTCTTGCGGGATCCCATATCTTTGAGTTTTCCACGATGGAAGGTGTCGAAGGAAGAATAAGCAGGTCATCAAAGTGCTTTTTGAAGAAAATCCTTTTTTATTTTTGACCCATATTTTTTAGTTTGGTTTGGTTAATAACAAATTTTTTCGGCCAATGATTTCGTTGTCTTTTTTCCATTAATCAATCGTTGCTTGCTTGTTTACAGATGCATTCGCAATAGTATCGAAATAGTGTTGTATGAAATTTGTTCCAAATCATATGTTTCTCATAAGCAAGGTTTCTTATACAGCATCATAATTGCTAATACTATCTCTTGCGGGATCCCATATCTTTGTGTTTTCCACGATGGATGGAATCGAAGGCTTACCAAGCAGGTCTTCAAAGTGCTTTTTCCATTTGTTAATCTTCTCATTTTGACCCATAGCTTTTAGTTTGGTTTTGCTACAGCATTTCCGGCCAATGATTTCGTTGAATGTTTTCCATGGAGTTGTTGCTTGCTTGTTTACAGATGCATTCGCGATAGCATCGAAATAGTCTTGTTTAAAATTATTTCCAAATCACATGTTTCTTATAAGCAAGGGTCCTTATACAGCATCATGATACTGATACTGTCTCTTGCGGGATCCCATATCTTTGAGTTTTCCACGATAGATGGAGTCCAAGGCTTACCAAGCAGGTTTTCAAAGTCCTTTTTCCATTTGCTAATCTTCTCATTTTGACCCATAGCTTTTAGTTTGGTTTTGCTACAGCTTTCTCGGCCAATGATTTCACTGGCTGTTTTCATAACGGAGAAACAAAATGGTCCTTCTGAAGACAAAACGGTAAGAAATGGATAACAAATGGATTAACGTTGCAGTCAACCTTCGAACTTCTTCGGTACTCTGAGCTCAGATCATCATATTGTCACTGTAACCATTCAGCTTCGTCTCAGTGGACCCCCACCAAAAAAAAGCAACAAAAAAGAAACCGATATGACTGTTTTGCATTGCGCCACAGTGACATCGCCCATAAGTTCAATGACGAGAACATTAAAAACTGCAAATTCAGCATATATAAATTTTAAATGCAATGTCACTCGCTATCTACTGTTCTCCTAATTACTCTTCCCGTTCATTAATATTTCTGTTCCTAATTCTTCCACACCCAGTAACCCCTTGTGTTTTGTGGCTTTACTACCTTGCATAGGTGATCCTAAATTAATAGACACACACAAAAACACATTTATACAATCATATATATATATATATATATATATATATATATATATATATATATATATATATATATATATATATATATATTATATATTTAATTGAATTGAAATTTAGACAAGTTGTGTGAACCTATTTTCATTTGAATCCTTTCATATCACGGAGATTTGGTGTCATTATTGAAGGAAGAGAAAAAATCGCCGTGTTGATACATCTTATTTTATTCCGAGTACTTTCGACAGAACACAATGCCATCATCATGGAGTTGTTTTATTTCAAGATAAATAATGTAGAGTTCATTATTTTTGAAGACATAATTGTTGTGTTCATCTGAAATTTAAATTTATTATAAGAACCCTGAGTCAGAGCGTGATTGCTCCACACTGTTACAGAGAAGGAAATTAAGTATGGATGGGCAGAGTTTTAACGAAATTAATAGTAACTCGGTGATTTTCTCTAGTTTCTTCAATAACGATACGATCACAGCTTGTCGTGAATATGAAAGAATCTAAATGAAAAGAAGTAGACAAAACTTGTCTAATATATTCAATGAAACATGACAATATATATATATATATATATATATATATATATATATATATATATATATATATATATGATTGAAATAAAAGTATAAAATTTAATATTAAAAGACATATTAAACACAAAAATAAAAATAAAACACAACAACGTTTTATAATAAACCATTTTTTAGCCCCCAATCTTCAAAAAAATCAACAGGAGATTCAAAATTAATACAGAAAATGTACAATAAGGAATAGGATATATATATATATATATATATATATATATATATATATATATATTTTTTTATGTTTAATATGTCTTGTAATATTAAATTTTATACTTTTTTTTTTTATACCTATTAAAATTTTTTTAAATATATATATATATATATATATATATATATATATATATATATATATATAAATTATTTATATAAAGCATATATATATATATACATACATTGATATATATTATATATATACATATATATATTATATATATATATATATATATATATATATATATATATAAATTATTTTAATATTTATATATAAATACATTATATGTATAAATACATATATTTTATATATAAGTACATATAATGTATATATTATACATTATGTATAAATATAAAAATATATATATATATATATATATATATATATATATATATATATTATATACATATATTATATAGACAGAAAACATATATATATACATACATATCCAAGTATATAATTGGTGTATACGGAATGAATTCCACTAATCAACTATTATTATTATTAAAAGAGTGCTCAATACAAAGTAGAGCAGATATAATTATTATTTATAAAAAAAAATGAAAAAATTAATAACATAAATATGTTATAAAATCACTACAATAATAGCCATTTTGTTTCAACATCCTCGGTGTCTTATCAAGTGATAATGTTGAATGTAAAATAAATGGTTTTAAAAGTTTCAAATTAATTAACGATCCTTCGTAAGGGGAAAACATTGTTACAAAAGCTAGAATGACCAATCAAAATCCAAGTATAGAAAGATTCAAAAGCTTGACAACGAAATCATTTTATAATAGCTATTCAGATCTTTAAAATACGGGTAATATTAAAAAGAATTTATTCTAAACAATATGCATACATATATATATTTATATATTTATATATGCATACGTACATTATATATATGCATACATATGTAGATATACATATACATACATTATATATACATATATTATACTATATATAATATATATATATATATATATATATATATATATATATGTTTTTAAATAATTTATATATACAAATACATTATATATATATATACACGTGCATAAATTATGTATATAAATGCATTATGTTACAATTGCATTATATATGTACATATATATATATATTATATATTATATATATATATATACATATATTATATATACATACAATATATATATAAATATATTTTAATATATGTATATATTCATTATATATATATGCATACATTATTTATATATGCATACTTTATATATATATACATATTATATACATACATACATTATATATATTAATGCATTATATATACATATATACAGCAATATATATATATATATATACATGTATTATTTTATAAGATGTTGTATATTTATATATTTACATATACATTGAATATATACATACGTAGATTATATATATATATAATATCTATATAAATACATTATATATATAATATATGAATATATTTTATATATTATACACTATATATATACATACATATATATATATACATTTATATATATATCCATATATTAAATATATATATGCATTTATATATATATAAATATATACACTAATTATATATCCATATACGGAATAAATTATATATATATATATATATATATATATATATTATATTCATATATATATATACATATATATATATATATATATTTGGGTGGATAGATGTGAGTTTGTTACCAAATATGTTAGCTCTATCTCTGATATTGAGCGCTTTCTAATAAGTACCGCGCATATAATATATAAATAATTATACATATATATATTTATTTATATTGATATGCACACACACACACACACACACACACACACACACACACACACACACACACACACACACATATATATATACATTATATATAGACACTATATATATGTAAATATCTTATGCATAGTTATATATACATATGCATATTTCAATTCAAGAAAGACATTCGGATTAATAACACAAAATCAGAGAATGTTTCTTATCGAGAATATTTAACATCGAAAAACATAACGGAAAAAAATTAATTATTTTTAATAATATGTGGAAATCTAATTCTGATGGCGGTCGCGAGACCAGAAACCCGTGTAGTAAAATTATGGAAAATAATGCATAATATTTAAAAAAAAAAATTCACATCCTCTCTTCTTTTTAATAATACACATATACACACTTTTTTCTCGTTGGAACCACTATAACCCTCTTTTTTTTTATATATATATATATATTATATATATATATATATATATATATATATATATATATATATATATACATAATGGCATATATATATATATATATATATATATATATATATATATATAAGGTATATATATATATATATATATATATATATATATATATATATATATATATATATATATATACATTATATATATATATATATTGCATTATATATATAAATTATATATATATATATATATATATTTATATATATATATTCATTATAAAGCTCATTACATTTTAGCAATCCCCTAATATTTTAAAAAAACTTTAGAATTTATTTTGTATCTTTATAAATATACCAATTTTAGTAAATTTGGACGTCCATACACGATACTATTATGATCAGAAAATAAGAGCGATAACTCTAGTAAAGCCATTGTATCTGAAAGTCTGTAATACATTAGATTACGTAAAGTATTTATATGTTTTAAAGATTACTGGTTTCATAATATTTATATAGAATACGCGCTCACGTTATATTTCTCAAATAATTTACATAATAAAAAAAGTTAGAAAAAACTTGTCAACACCTTAAATAAACATCTACCACCGTGTTTAAAATGAGTTTCTGCGATATTTTAAGCTAAAAGTATTATTTGTTTAAAATCATTTTAATTAAATTTTAAATCAACTAATAATCTGCAAATAAAGTTTCGGCAAATTACATTTTATTTTTAAAAGATTTTTTAACCTTGATTGAATACTTTTTTTATCACTTTTGTGGACTAATTCAAAATTCAGAGTCAAAATTCACGCTGAAAATCTGAACAAGCTTGAAAACTATTTCATGAAAAAAATGAGCGACGTTGAGCAAGAAGAATTGCTCCATGGATCAAATTTTATGTACTTCAATTCTGCAAGGTGAATTTAGAATCAGTAATAGAAAAGGCAAGATAAAAACCTCCGTTGATTTTTTCGATTATATTTTTCGAAATCATTGAATTGATACTTTCTCTAACTTGTGCATTGCATTACTACATCAGAGACTGAAAGAAATTTCAGCAGAGTAAAACTTAATAAAAAATTATCAGCGATTTACAATAAGAGATGAAAAGTTATCAGGATTAGCAATAATTTATAGCATAAATGAATGTGTTCGAACCCTCGACTGTGATGAAGTCGTGAATACATATGCACATGTTAGATCTTGAGAAAAGCACTGTTTTTCATCCATAATTTTAAATATGTTTAAATTTATTCAACTTTTTAACAAGAAAAATTTCAAATTGATGCTAAAAATTGCAGCAAAACATTGTTTATTTATTTAATATGGAATGATCTATTATGACATCGACAGGGTGTGATAGATAAATTGTCATCTAAATTATGCCAAAAATGAAAACATTGACATCTGATTTTAACAGATATATTTACCAACATCAAACAAAAATATCTTAAAATACTAAAGAGTAAATTTGTTTGATAAAATTACCATTAGCTTCAACTATAGCCTCCAGACAACTACCGAATCTCCTGAAATTATTCTGGGCGGTTTCCTTGTTTAAGTTGGTGAATGCTACCATAATCGTTGTCTTCATTTCATCTTTGGTCTTACAAGGAGTTTTACTGGTCTCTACCTCAACTGCGCCCCAAACTCAATAATCAAGGGGGTTGCGGTCTGGGGAGTTAAGTGGCCAGATGTAAGGGGTGATGTCGACGTGGAAAGTGACTAGATTCTACTGCTTGTGTGGAATGGTGCAGAGTCCTGTTACCAGATATAGGATCTTCCGGCACCCATACTTTTGACACTGGGCAGCACTACCCCCTCAAGGTACTTGATGTAGCCCTCAGTATTGAGTCTGAGACCATGTGGGAAGATGAATGGAGACATAACATCGTCGCACTAGCGATAACCTCCAAACACCTTCGTAATCACCATTAGACTCATCCAACTCTTTCTGAGCCCTCTGCGCTGCCTTATATTGACGCCCAAACACTCTGAAATATTCGTATTGGAGCTTCCAGTGCGAATGCCAAGCAGTACAGCATACCGTTTTCAAACTTTTTGTGGGATGAATTGCATCATGTGCTCTTTTTCTTATAAATGGTGCCCAACTGACCCTAATATATTGTGCAGTCGACAAAATAAAAAAATAAACAACGCTCATGCGCAAAAGTAAAAATATAAAATGGCGATAATTTACCCATCGCACCATGTATTATGAATCTTTCTAGTTGAATTGTTCACCTATATTGCATATGAGTCATTATTGTACATAATTAGGTTACAATATTTTGTATTTTATATGTATAATACTTTATAAAAATTGAGATGTAGCAAAATGGGAGGCCCCGTATCATAGATTCGGTGGTAGGAGCCCATGAGTGACATACACCAGTTCTGAATCAACATTTTAATTGTATTATTATTATATCAGCACTAGTGATCACTCTAAACGCCTTTATAATCCCCATTAGACTCATCCAACTCTTTCTGCACCCTCTGCGCTGCCTCATGTTTCATTTTAGTTAAATTTTTCATCTATATTGCATATGAGTCATTATTGTACATAATTAGGTTACAATAAATTTGTATTTTATATGTTTAATACCTTATAAAAATTGAGATGTATTAGAATGGATTCATGTTTGGGGCACAATACACTTACCCCGGCCCTTCTCACATATACAAAGTTTTACATATGAAATTTTATTGAGGCTAGTTCTTATTAACCATCTGGTTAGATTATAGTCGTAGAATACATTTTATGTTTTTTTTTCTATTAATAAATGTTTTTTAAACACTCTCCCCAAGAAAGAGTATAATAAAGAAATCTAGTCTATTGCATTAGTTATTTTTTTATTTACCATTTAATTATTTTTATATAATTTTGAAATTATATTAGCTTTGAAAATAATGAAACGTTGATATCAACTCTCAGTAATAGTCTTGCTCTTATTAATAGAAAGTATACTTTCATTGTTATATCTGTTTATATATCTAAACACTGGATAGCAATTACCTATTTTGATACACCTTTCCCTCATTTTCAAAATTGTGACTTTTGCTCATAAGCCAAACACTAACTTTAACCCTTGATATCCCATAAAATGACCGCTTTACAAAGCCCCTACTTGTTCGTGTTAAGCAAATGAACAAAGACATACCTTTTTTTAATTTATTGCTCTCCTGCGTTGGAGTTTCATTTACTTTGTATTCGCTGCAAGCCAGCTATCAATTATTATAATGTCTTCTTGGTACGCAGTGTTTTGATCCCGTGTCGAATATCATGAACAGACGTTGAATACAAAAGAACACTCATCTTCATAGTGGAAACTCAATCTTTAAGAATGCTATAAAATATAGACTAAACAAAGTAATACTAATGAACACGCCATCAAAAGAGTTTTCGACTACAAAATTTTAATGAACTGTTGATATATAACCTTGGAAATACTTGATTAAATTTTTTTTTAGCAATATGTAGGAATTTTTAACAGTTGAGTATGTGTCTGTGCTCTGTAGTGATAGTGGAATGAACAAAATCCAAGACTCGAAATAACTGTATAACAGCTTTTATTTGTGGTTTAAAGATGGTGCAAAATAGTTGTATTCTGCCGCTTAAAAAAGAGTTGGATTTCCCCAGTTAACTAAGTTCTCGAGTAGATGTTTTGCAGATATATATATATATATATATATATATATATATATATATATATATATATATATATATATATATATTTTCACCGCTTGTTCTCGCGAAAGCTGAAAAATATGAGTGTGAAACTGCTAGGACTGGTACGAGCAGTAAGAGTCAAGTAGCCCTTCGAGCTGGGCCTTGAATATTTTGACTGCTGAAAAGGAAAAGTGCAAAAGAGCCGGTCTTGAAGGTAGAGGCCGCTGAAAAGGAAGATGGAAAAGAGGCCGGACAGGGCTCTGTCAGTGTTTTATGATTTCTAGGACTTCCGGTTGTACGCTGATGATTATTTCCGTGTCATTATTCATTACATCACCAGTACATCTAAGCTTATAACACCTAGTATTGCCAAGCGGTAACCCATCTAATTACTGACCAGGCTCGACGTTACTTAACTTTCAAAGCAATCTAGCCGTAAGCCTAATAGTTTTGAAATATACCACGTGGAAGTGGAAGATACAATTCGAGCAAGAAATAACCGTCCCTTGTAGAAATTGTTCCCAGTCTTGTGTGTGTGTGTGTGTGTGTGTGTGTGTGTGCTCGACAATGAGAGGTAAATGAACAAAATCCAGGACTCGAAACAACTGTTTAACAGCTTTTATTTGTGGTTGAAAGATGGTGCAAAATAGTTGTATTCTGCGGGGAAAAGAGTTGGGTTTCCCAGTTAACAAAGTTTTTGAGTAGATGTTTTGTAGAGACAGTTTTTCACCGCTTGTTCCCACGAAAAATCTGACTGTGAAACTGCTAGGACTGGTACGAGTCTTCTACAGCAAGTTCTGTGTGTATTTTTTCCTTTCGGTAGGTATGTTGAAGGGAAAAATGTCTGTCTGTTTCCGTGAGGAACAAGAAATCTAAGAGTCAAGCTGCCACGACAGGCCTCGTGTCTTCTGCAGCAAGACCTAAGTAGCACTTCAAGCTGAGCCTTGAAGTAGCGACTGCCGAAAATGAAAAGTGAAAAAAGAGAGCTTCGAGGTAGAGTCCGCTCAACAGGAAAGGTATAAAAAGCTGGCCTTGAAGGTAGAGGCCGCTGAAAAGAGTTAGTATTGCGTTTAAATTTAAATCTAAATGGTATTGAGTTTAAATTTCAATTCAAATTTAGATAGTCGAGGTACCAAAGAGGAAAACTTATCAGAGCAATTTATAAAGAGCAGAATAAATTCCAAAAGGAGCCTAACATCTGTAATTCTCAACTCAAAAATACAGATAAAGTTATTAAAAAGGATGCTAGGATATAAGGGTAAAAAAAGTTAGGACTAAAACTTAGCCAATATGTGTTTAATAATAGCATATTTAGATAAATACAAAACAATGGCTGAAATAGTGTAGGATTAAAATTAGATACAGAGGTATTTATGATGTTAGCACAAGATCTAAGCCTATTAACGTCATTTTTTTAATTCAGTTCACCAGTCTGCTTATTTCTGTCAATTCTTTAATTGCGGTTCATTGTGGTGACATTTAAGGCAAAATAGTACAATGGCTGGCAAGTTCCTTTTGCACCGGTAATGCTGAGGTTATCTTGTCCCTCGTCTCATAAGAGGATTGGAAAGAGACGTTCCCCTTTACCGGTCTGGTCGAGAAACCCTTCCGATTACACTCACACAGTTTAATCGGCAGGTCGATTCCGTTGAGGGTTATGAACATCGTAGTGCCCATGGGATTTCTTAGAGTCATGTGTGAGAGTTGGATGTAGTCCGTGGCCAGTACAAGTCCATATTCTAATTCATCTGAATAAAGCAGCATTGACTGATTCGCTGCAAAGTTACTATCACCACTGACGATACACCCCAAAGGCACACATAAAAACAATTGGTGGAATGATAATATATAAATTATGTGAGCAGAATTTTATGAATATTGAAGCCAAAAAAGAAAACACTATGAAAGTATAAAAATATATTTTTATATAAAAAAATTACCAGCAATACCTATTTATCGTAGAATTACCAACAACACAATGATAAAGCAAACTGACACACAATACATTTCATAGTAAAATTTACCAACAATGCATGTTATAGTAAAATGACCAACAATGTGTTTTATCTGTAGTTGAAGGCATATAACTGTGTTCAAAATATGTAGATTTCAGCATTAAATAACCCATAGAGGTGTTGATATGCCTCTAAACAAAATCAAGCAAACAACGTCAGTGAAAAAACACATAGAACATTATAAGTTTGGGGGGTGTTTTTTTTTCTAGAAGATATGTCAGTATTACGGTGTTCCACACGCCCAAAAATGTTTTAACATCACCCCGAAATAATTATAGAAAGCCACAAAGTCAGTATTTTTTAGGAATTTACCATTCGTACTGACAGATAAATGACCAGATCTTAGCACCTGCTCGCTCTTTTGACAGCTCTAGCAGCTCAATGTCAGAAAAACTGACAACGCCTCAAAAACCAAACTGGTGACATTCCATCATAACTAAGCGGACACGGAATTTTTGCCTATCGCTATATGTGATGTCCCTGAGCCTTGATCACCAACAAGGACTTAAGCTCACCCCCAGACCTCAAATGGAACTCGTACATACGATCCATCGCTAAAGATGCTGGAAAAATGGTCGGTTCTCTGTAGCTGACACCTCCTGCTATCCTTTACCTTTATAAGGGCCAAATCAGCTCGAAAATGGAGTACTGCCGCCATATATGAGCAGGAATTGCTCAGTCTTCACGTTACAGTTACGGTAGAGTCCAAAAGCGCCTTTGCGCCCTTGTAGATGATGAATTATTTAAGCTCTACAACCTCTTTTCCACAAATGAAACGTTGCAAGCCACTCGCTATTTCCACAGAAAGTGCTCAGGCGAACTACATTACTTAGATCCACTAGTTCTAAACTTCACGGCTAACATCCATCATGTGACGCACATTGTAGCAGACCACTTTTGATCACTACATATTTACGGCAATATCACATGGAAATACCAGCTCTCGTATGATCATCGAAGTTAAACAACGTCGAACCTAGTCAGTACCTAGATGAGTAACCGCTTCGGAATAACAAGTGCTGTAAGCTTGGATGTATGGGTTTTATAATGGATAATGACTAGGAATTGGAAATTGGAGAGCAGAGTTCTAATTCCGGTCGAGTTCATTATATTTACTTTTTCAATCATTTCAATCCTAGCAAAGGGATAACGCCACTAGAAAGTAGGGGGTTATACGGAGCAAAAAGCATAAAACTTTAGCGAGGGGACATGAGGAAAAGTGCCATAAAGGAACAAAATTCAGGAAGTCAAAAGATGACGATTGATGCTCCATTAAATATTTAAAGATTGTAGGTTGCAGGGAAGCAAGCAATTGGAAGGGAGTTCCACAGGCAAGAAGTGCTACAAAAGAAACTATTAGAATATATTTGTAACTGTTGTATGTAGCTAGTTTAAAAAACAGTGAGACCTTAGTACTGCGCTTAAATTGAGTCGAGGCATTAAGGAGAACAGCTTAACAAAATAATTGTCATGAAAATATTTGTAGTAAAGACAGTGAAAGCCATATCAAGTTGAGATGCCAGGTCAGGGTTGATTAAAACCTAAAAAATCATATTTACGACCCATTCATTCGTTAAAATTTACTAATTCACCATAAAAATCTATCTGTAACCGTTCACTCCTATATACACCAAAGTACATCATACACACAGGGCTCCTACTAAAAAAACAAAAACAAAAAAAAAACAAACAAACCACATGACATAAAATTTAAATATGTACAATTGTGTATAAACATTGTGTAAAAATATATAGAACAATTCTATCAATGTTATGAAATAATGGATGCGGGGTAATAACCCCGAAAACAAACTGAAAAAAGAAAGATATTAGTAAGACCCGTCCACCCCTCAAAAATAAGAGTTGCCGCCGAATTCTATCTTCCGACAAAATCAAGAGGCTCTATATCTCATTATGGGCATTAGAAAATTAAAAATCTCACCCTGTCGAGATGAAAAGGGCAGGCGAAACAAAGTGGAGAGGTTGGGAATCTCGACTTGGATCATGGGGAGAAGCTGGGCGCAGTCCAGGAACGACACTTACTTTAACTAGCTACACAGAAAGAGTCTGTGTTAACGTGGGGAGAGCTCCGTTGTGACTTAGGTGGACTTAAAAAAGAAAACCAAGCCTAAAGCTGTTGACGCTAACCAGACTCGACATAGTTACCCATTTTCGCTGAAAACTGTCGATACCAAACGCTTAGCAGTCCGACCAAGCCCCCCCCCCGAAGATCGACCCTTTATCAGGCACCTAATAGCAAGCCGGAAGGGCTTGTCGCAGTTAATCCTGGCCCTGTAACTTTTTCGTACTGTTCAAGCGCGATTTCGGAAAACATCTTTCGCTATCCCAATGAAGCTTCGGATTTTAGTGTTACAATTCCCGTCGTTTGTTAAAACGGTTTGCAAATATTTAAATTTTTGTACTTGCTTGATTTTTGCACATCACCCCGCCCGACCCAAAATTTATAATTTGCATGTTGGGTTGTCCCTTTTTGCTAACAACCAGGCAGTCAGTTTTCTTGCAAACCTTTCTTCTCGCTTTTCTTCATTACCTTCTATCGGAGCTTTTGTAGTTGCACAAGTCCCCACTAGGGACAGTGATTCCACGTAGGGCCGGACAGCAAGCCCTGTTCCCCACCCGGGGAAAGAGAGGCTCTAATACCAAAGCGTAAAGTAGGGGCGACAGCAGGCAACCCCGACAAACCGACCGCACCACAGCATTAGTAGAGCGATACAAGAAGCTAATCCACCGGGAGAAGGCCAGGTCAAATCCGGCGGCCTGCAGAACACAAGCTCGGTACCGGTGGTTGATTGATCCAAATTGATCAGCGCGGTTTGCTCGTCATCTTTTACACCCTATACGTCCGTGTCGATGTCATAATAGATCATTCCATATTAAATAAATAAACAATGTCTTGCTGCAATTTTTAGCATCAATTTGAAATTTTTCTTGTTAAAAAGTTGAATAAATTTAAACATATTTAAAACAGTGCTTTTCTCAAGATCTAACATGTGCATATGTATTCACGACTTTATCACAGTCGAGGGTTCGAACACATTCATTTATACTATAAATTATTGCTAATCCTGATAAATTTTCATCTCTTATTGTAAATCGCTGATAATTTTTTATTAAGTTTTACTCTGCTGAAATTTCTTTCAGTCTCTGATGTAGTAATGCAATGCACAAGTTAGAGAAAGTATCAATTCAATGATTTCGAAAAATATAATCGAAAAAATCATGGAATGACGAAAATTTCTCCACCATCTATCTATCTATCTATCTATCTATCTATCTATCTATCTATCTATCAGGGAAATGTCTTGAGAGTGCCTTGATGGCAGATATTTTAATATCAAAGTGGGGATACCTAGTGCAAAAACTGCAAATAAATTCGGGTATGTATATATATATATATATATATATATATATATATATATATATTCATATGTATATATATATATATATATATATATATATATATATATATATATATATATATATATATATTCAAAATTCTAAAATATCCAGCAAACCCCGTTTCTGCATATTTAGTAGTACCAACATATCAAATTTATTCCGACGAAGTCCTGCAGTTTTAATATATATATATATATATATATATATATATATATATATATATATATATATATATATATGTATATATAATACTGACATTCAGCGATGACAACAGCATATTCTGGTGTGAATAGCTAGGGTGACTGCTTAGCCTGGTACTTGGGATGTAATTCACAATGCCACAAAGGATGCCCTCAGAAATAAGAAAGTTAGGCGCTTCAGCAATGAAAGATCTGAACTTATCCGAGTCAGTGTTGTAGATTCCGGTTTGAAATCCGGTACCAATAAATAACAAACGCCAGGAATGAATATACGAAAAAAAATATATTAACGTAATAATGCAAACTGGTAAAGCAGGTTAGTAGTTCCAGGAATACGGGTTAGTAGCAAAATATATATACAGTTTTGGTATGGAAGTATCACTGTATGAATTCTTACTGAGTCTACGTGCTCGTTAACTGTGACTCCTACAACGCTGTCACCGCACCCTCACTCTTCCGGTTACATACAACCTTTTACTCTGTCACTCTGGACTCGACTCAAATCCGTTCTCTCGGGTCTTCCCGTAGCAGTAGTATATGTATATACTGGGTGAGTCCATTTGTATAAAAAGGGGAGGACCCCTCAACAGTCAGCTTTGGGGTAAAAAACTGTCCCATGAAAATAGATATCAAAGGATGTCTGAGGTAACGCTTCGGTCAGTTCTGAATGTGGCATGAGTCTCACAACAGTATTTTCAGTAATAAAGATGAAAGTAGTGGTTACAGTGAGTGATGACTGCAGCACATTCAGGTGTATAGCTAGGCTGACTTTTTGGTCTTTGTTGGTATTTCTAAAAAGGGATAAAATTCCCAATGCCACAAAGGATGCTCCCAGAAAAAAAGACAGTCTTTTCTTGAAGAAACTTATGAGAGGAGCTTTGGCGATAAAAGTTCTGAAGCTATCTTTGATGATACCAGGGATAAAATTCTGGTAAACATTCGGTTATGTTTCATATCATAACTTTTGATTTTCTATTGTGGATATATTGAATTATTATTATTTTTTCAAGTCGGTTAATTTCCCACCTTCCCTCTACATGCTCATCAATAGAATACTGAAAATGTAGAAATATTGTAGGAACAGATATATTGAAATCTGAAGTGAAATCAGCACTGGAAAAATTGAATAGAAACAAAGCTGTATGTCCATATATAATCGTAATGGAGATGCTGACAGCTTTAGATGATTTTGGTTTGACAAGTTTGCAGTAACAATAAATAAAACATTCAGCAGTTATGATATATCGGAAAACCTAAGTAAATACATTTTATTAGCACTGCCTAAAAGACCAGGTGTAAACGAATGTGGACCCCATCCAACAATCAGCCTGATGAGCTATATAATAAAACTCATCATCTGAATTCTGATGTATACATAACGCAGCAGAACTATAACAGAAATCAGAAAAGAACGGAAAAGACACTGGAAAAAGGATTGTGATATGTATGCCCAGAAATAAACCAGAAAGATCTATATAGATGCAGAAGAATTTATACGTATGTTTTATAGATTATGTAAATGGCTTGATAAAGTACAACACACGCAACTATTGGAACTACGAGGTAAGCTTTAGTATATTTGGAAAGAAGGATATATCAGTAGAAAATGAATTCAGTTAATATACAAATATGGAAAGTGATGTAAGACAAGTATATGACTTCTCACAAGACTGATTCAAACTATACAGTGAGGTGGTTCTGAGTGTTTACAAGTTCTACCAGCATTCATTATTGGTAGCCACACTCTTAAGCATATAAGATATGCAGATGACGAAGTGTTTATAGCAGACACGGAAAGAAAACTACAAAAGCTCCGACAGAAGTTAATGAAGAAAAACGAGAAGAAACGGTTGCAAGAAAACCGACTGCTTGGTTGTTAGCAAAAAGGAATAACCAAAAAAGGAATAACCAAAAAAGGAATAACCAAAAAAGGAATAACCAAACATGCAAATTATAAATTGGGGGGCGGGGTACAAAAATCAAGCAAGTACAAAAATTTAAATATTTGCGAACCGTTTTAACAAACGGCGGGAATTGTAACACTAAAATCCGAAGCTTCATTGGGATAGCGAAAGATGTTTTCCAAAATCTAAGTAAAGTATTATGAAACAGGTAAATCTCTTTAGAAACAAAGAAAAGACAAGTGAACTATTATGATATATCAGTCCTCTAATATGGCTGTCACTGATGGATAATTTCCTCAGAAATGAAGAAGAGACTTAAAGCAACAATAATGTAGATCTAAAAAAGGATACTAAGAATGCTATTGATCGAACACATGAGCGACGAGGGAGTTTTAGAGAAAATGGAAACAAAAAAGATCCTTATACTTAACATGATGAAGAGACAGTTGAAATTTCTGGGGCACCTAATGAGGAAAGATGACTTGGAAATTTTTATACTCACATGATATATTGAAGGTAAAAGGAACATGGGAAAACAACAAAGAAGAAAAAGAAGTGTACTGAATCAGTGTAAGTATATATATTTTTCTGAATAAATACATAATTTATTTAGAACAGGGTTCGGGTGAGCCTGCTTGATGGCTATGTAGTCTCCCGGAGGAGGGTCATGATATTAAATATACTATAATAAATTGTTTTGATCTCACACCACTCCATCCAGAATGCCGTCTTAGTCTGGAGATTTAAAGAAAAAACAACAAAGTTAACGTTACATTAATTAAACAAGTTTCCTTATTTTATTGAAGGAATAACAGAATCATAATTAACCCAATCAACAAAAAATGCAAATTCCTTACTACAAACGAAAGACAGTTAAAAATGGCCAAATGTTTAATGAGACACTTATTGTTTGATAACTTCTTCACATCAAGGGAAATATTTGTCGATGACAGAAGCAAAACATCATCCAGATGGTCATCACGCAACTTTGTTCATAAGTGACTTTTAGTATATCTCATTAAAAAAAAAAATTGTTCCTAAGCATATATACTTCCAAATAAAGATACCATCATTTTAGAATTATTTAATAGGTTTTTCATTTTCTGCTTGGCAAAAGATGTTTCTTGTAGAAGTCAGCAGTTGATTCGGAATGAAAGTTTGATTTAAAAATATCGTCGCATTGTAAGTCGATTAACTCCAACTGATATTTTTCTGCCAATTAATTGCTCCACAAATTGGATATTTAGTGTCCATTTGTTAAAAATGGTGGGCCAGAGAGAAATCCTTTGACGGCTGGATGTTGCCGACCCCGGGTTTAGAATATAATTAGCAAAAATTCTGCTAGTAAAAAGAAAATTTAATTAATTCATTAACGAACTGATCCTGTTTCGCTATAATCATTCTTGCTAATTAGGTTGTAAAACACAGAGAAAGTAACAAATTGTGTAATGTGATATTTTAACATTTTAGATTTGTGCAAGAATAGTATGTTTCTGAGAAACAGCTTAAATAAGTATTACTAGCCTTTTTCGTAATATTTGTTAGATTTGCATATATATTTCATATGCTCTACATACAACGTGTGAACGCACTTGCGATACCCGGCCTCGAAAGCCTCCAACCAGGGTAACACAGAGGCTAGGGTGGTACTGCCACCCCTAACGCCACCAAAAGCTTTTGTCACTAGACAATATGTTTTTATACGTGTAAGTCTCTTGTGTTTTCTTTTTACAACTGCAACGTTAAAATACACAAAGGGCGCATCATCATCATCATCATCATCATCATCATCATCATCATCACCTTGACTTTTGTAATCGTAAGGCGGATCCGAATGCAGAAGCCACACTAACTCTTTTCCACAAGGGTCTATCAACGTCAGACATCAACAATTTTGGTAGAATCACCCCTGTCCATTGTTTGACTTTGTCCAACCAGTTTTTGCGTGGGCGTCTTCTCCTACGTCCACCTTCAATGATGCCTTGCATGATGGTCTTACTGTCGTGCCCTGTAACGTGTACAAACCACGCCATTTTACTTCATTTTACAGTGATAAGAAGAGGTTCCTGGTGTCCAACAAAACTTTCAATCCTTTTCAGTACAAACTCATTGTTTTTTTTTGTTTTCCAATAGAAAATGCCAAGGATTTTTCTCATGCATTTGTTCTCAAACGCTTGGACAAATGCATGAGAAAACTCCTTGCTATTTTCTATTGAGAACAAAAAATAATACACTTTTTGTTGAATGTTAAGGCGTTCGTAGCGACCGATATTAATGATGTAGAATGGAAGGTAAACACGTATATGAGGTTTAGTAGAATATTTACTACTTCTAATCCATGATTTCTATTTCAAAATAATTGATGCACACCCAGCCCTCTTCCTCTTGAAGAACAGTTTTTCTCTACTGAGTTTCCTCTACACTCTCCGAAGTGCCCCTTGCTACCTCAAACAGGATTTCTTAAATGAGATAGATATCACAATTAAGAGATGCGCTAATTTGTAACGTTAATTTCGACGACACAGGTTGGAGACAGGCAAAGCTCCCTTTGAGTTTCGGAGGCCTGGGCCTTCGATCAGAGGTAGATTTGGC
>CAHIKZ030002282.1:165000-242500 GCA_903632075.3 Acanthosepion pharaonis | reverse complement strand
GGACAACAAAAGAGAGACTTACGGATCCGGCGCCTTTCGGGAAGACTTTCGCCTGCGTCTTAGGACCGACTGACCCGTGCTCGACCGCCGTTGGCACGGAACCCTTCTCCACTTCGGTCTTCGAAGGTCTCGTTCGAATATTTGCTACTACCACCGAGATCTGCACCCGCGGTCGGCTCCACCCGGGCTCGCGCCCTAGGCTTCCGTGCTCCTACTCGTCGCGGCATCGGTTAGGCGCGCGCATCGTTTTCGTCCTACGCAAGCGCTCCTCGCCGCGACGGTCCGGCATTGGTCCGTCGCTCCAGCGCCATCCATTTTCGGGGCCGGTCGATTCGGCAGGTGAGTTGTTACACACTCCTTAGCGGATTCCGACTTCCGTGGCCACCGTCCTGTTGTCTATATCGACCGACACCCTTTCGGGGATCTCATGGGCGTCGCGTTAGGCACCTTAGCCGGACGTTTGGTTCATCCCACAGCGCCAGTTCTGCTTACCAAAAGTGGCCCATTTGGCACTCGCATTCGTTTCTGCCGCCGTCGAGACGACGACGAAGGCGGCAGAGAAGTGGGACGGCTCCGTATTCGGGAGAGCCGACCCGTTCCACCCGTTCCGAGTTCGAGAGTAGGTCGAGGCCGTGAACGGCCCCAGGGCCTCAATCGTTCGCTTTACCGGATGGAATTGCGACGATCGAACGCCAGCTATCCTGAGGGAAACTTCGGAGGGAACCAGCTACTAGACGGCTCGATTGGTCTTTCGCCCCTACACCCGGTTCCGACGATCGATTTGCACGTCAGAGGCGCTTCGGACTTCCACCAGAGTTTCCTCTGGCTTCATTCCGTGGATCGCCATCTTTCGGATCCCTTGCCGCTCGCTACGCCGGAGTCGGCCGAGTCGTACTCGGAGAAAAAATTACCGACCCGGGGGTGATGCGCCCGCGCGCAGCGCCTAAACTCGACGACCTAAATCGTGACTAGTTCAAGCCGCGGGATCTCACCGGTGGGCGATGAGAGGTAAGTTTGAGGCTGCACCCCGCGAACGAACCCCCGTGAGTTTTCCCCCAGCCACAAGCGCCCGAGCCCCTGCGTCATCTCCCGGCGACGGGAAAATCGTGGAGATACGGGACGGACGGAGGAAAAAGGGGAAACGAACGACGGGACGAAAACGGCAATCGCCGGCGGAATCGGGCACGGCTAGGCAGGCGGAAGGACGCGAGAAAGTCCCCGCCGGAACCGCTTTCGCCGCGACACCTCTCCCAGAACCGGTGCCCTCCCACGCGCTCTCTCGCTTTCGCTGCGCCTTCGGGGTTCTTCGGGGCCCTTACGACTCGCGAACGGCCAGGACTCCTCGGTCCGTGTTTCAGGACGGGTCGGGTGGGTTGCCGATGCACGTCGCAGACCCGAGGTGACGGGCAGCACAGTCAGACGCCGATCTACCGCGCTGGCAGTGCCCTCCCGCGCGTCCAGATTTTGGTGTCCGGACGCGGAGAAGACGACGCGACGAGACGACGTCACGCACCGGCATGGGAATCGACGCGGCCGCGCCGGTTTCGAAGCTCCCGCGAACACTGTCCCGCGCGCACCCGAGACGGATCGTCCGACAAGAAGAAACCGGTTCGCCACGTGTAACGGATCGCGTTTTCGTTTCCTCCGTCCCCAGCAGAAGGGGGCAGTACGCTCGCGGGCCCGACAGAAGACGCCTCCGCCCCCGACAAGCAGGGGTGGAGTTTAGAGTGCTCCTTCCGCCTACGGACACTGCGCGTCGACCTGCACGCCGGGAACGGGTCGCGACGACGGACCGGAGGGGAAGTGCGTCCGGTGCCGGCCGTGCGGAATGTGAGCGTCGCGCCGAAGCGCCCGCGCCATATCATGCCGAGCGAAGGAAAGGTGCGGGTGATCGCGAGGAATGGAGAGGAGGAGCAATCAACGACTGCTCGCGGTCGTAAACGGAAGCGACCCCGCGGTCTGCAAGCGGGAGACGAAGGAGAAGAGAAGATGAGAAGCAGCCTCCTCCTCCTGCGATGTCCCGGTTTCCTCCGCGTGAGAAACGGGCAATTCTTTCATGAAGAAAGAATGAACGACGTGGTGGACGGTGAGATGCCTCTCGACTATCGAGTGAGAAGACATGCTATTTTCCGCCTCTCGACCGGACGGGGCCCCGAGACAAGGGATCTCGAGGCCGCAATGTGTGTTCGAGGTGTCGATGTTCACTGAGTCCTGCAATTCGCATCAGTTCTCGCGGCTGGCCGCGCTCTTCATCGACGGACGAGCCGAGTGATACCCCGTCCAGGGTTTTGTTTTTGTTTTTTGGATAAGTTTTCGTGACAGGTTAAAAAATGTGTGTGAGGAGAAGCAAGGAGGCCGAGTTGTTGCGCGAGCGACCGATACGGTAGCAGTCCACAGCAGACTGGCACCCCGGCAACCACCACAATTTTGTTGAGGACAATAACGGCGGCGTGGACCGTACACGTAACCAGGTCGACGTCGGCGTGAGACGGAGGCTGGTCGGCGGCATCCGTCTCGCGATCGTGAACGGCGGTAGCGGCAGCGCCCCTCGAATCGTGTGCGCGTCTAACCGAACTCGACCTCCCCGCACAGGGACGTAGAGGCGGCAGCAACGGCGGCGGCGGCGGTACGTGAAACGGGACGGCTGGACGTAATACGGCTGGAGACGGGCGCCCGTCTCGCGCAGAGAGCAGAGGATATTTTTTGTCGGACGAGTAGGGAGGAGGAGCAGCATCAGCAGCAGCAGACGCAAGGAGGCGAGGCCGTCCATGCGACGGTGGCGCGGCCATTTCTTTTTGCCTGCTGCCGCGAAACGAGCGCAAGCTCCCCCCCCCGCCAACCCTGTTTCGCCAACGAATAACGTGCTACCCGCGACCGACCAGTCGTGACGGCGGTTTCTTGACGGCGATACACGCCGCTCGCTACGAGTCCTTACCGACGAGTCGTCAAGAAATAAATAAATAGAGAGAAATGACCGAAAAGCTTCAACAGCAGCAGCCGCAGTAGAAAAGAAAAACCTTAGTGGCAGCAGTCAGGCATGACAAGCAGTAGCAGCAGTACCTATCTGCGGGCAGGTTAGGTTTAAGGCTTACAGTTCTCCACTCAGGATTGTCCCATTACGTGAACAGTAGCCTGGAACCAACACTTTAATCCACTAGGCAAGTGCTCTACAACGAGACACCAGTTTCAGAGTATAGAACTGAGTTTCGCAATCTTTTATTGATTTTTAAGTCTGAGATTGCATATGTCACAAAACCTTCTTGAGACCAGATATTGGTTGTTATTTTCATCATTCGCAATGCAGCATTTATCGCCAAATATGTGTTTATCTACTAAATAGCTTCGTTCATTACTTACTTTAGGATTAAGATTTCCCGTGATTTTGGCATTTATTTTTGTGATTTGCACAACTTTTTGATGTTATCTATAAACTTATCGCTTTGTTCATCCGTGGTTTGTAACGTTGGCACTCAATATGATTATATTGGATGAATTCCTTTTCAGTTTCATTAGAGGAATTTATACAGTTACCAGTATACCAGAACAAATGTTTTCTTGTCATTGTCTAGTATTAGTGCAGCTCCTATTTCATTTCAGTCTTCGCCTGCACATATGATTCTGTGCCCATACTTCATATACCCATAGAATGCTCATGCTTATTAGTATAGTTTACTAATATTTCATGTCACCTTTGCAATTTTCTATATGTTGCTGGATGGCATTTGTTATACATGGATCTCTTTACCACGTAAAGAGTCGCAAGGGAGGTAACCAATTTTTCGTTGTTTTCTGTAATTTTGATTTATTTACTGCCACGATTTTTGTTGGAAATGTCAGTGTAAATAATTGACTTCTTCACGGTGACTTTGTTGGAACACCATTTCTAGTTAGTTGGTTGGTTCATCCGCTATTTAGTATACTATATTTTCTATCATATAGGGTTGTTAACCACAGAACTCATTCATATATTTGTTATTTGACATAGAAGATTGCTATGCGTCGATAACGGTCGCGGAATAGCAGACACAGGTTGTAATTTCATGATATGGTTCTGTGATGTCATACCACATGAGAGACCGAAATATTAACAACAGAACCATATGTCTATATGCAATGTAATGTGTTGTGACTAGTTTGAAATGTAATTTTGTTGAGTGTGGGTTGCTTTGTTTTAATGTAGATGGCCTCCAATATCTGAAGGTTTTTTTTACTGTGTGTATGTGTGAGTATTATTGTGTTATCAACTAATATCTGTCTAATAATATGTACATGGCTATGTTTTTTCTAAGAAATGTTGTTTAATAGAACTAAGATCAGGAAGGTAACAGGTAAGTCTACGAGGAAGTGTGATTGTAGTAAAACCAATATATGTAGTGGCTTTATTATTAGTATCAGAGATACAATCTCTGAACGGACATGTAAATTGATACATTACATTGGTTTTTTTCTAGAGGATTTAGTTGTGGTTGTAGGATTATTACAGACTAAGAGGTCAATTGGTTTAAATGTTTTTATAATATATAATGAGCTTAACTTGTTTATTATTATTAATGGGTTTAACATTTCTACTTATTATGTTTTTGAATGTTTTTTCATCATGTTTGTAATTATTATGCATTTGGTTACAATAGTAGAAGTTAATAGTGTTATGTTTATTTTGACGTACATTTTTATTATTGATATTATCAATTTTGTTAGAGGTATTATTTAGTTTGAGATACATTTTAATTTGTTGATCAATGACGAAATTAGGAAATCCATTATTAACAAGTGTTTATTTAATGTTATGTAATTCTTTATAGAATATGGTTTGGGAATAAGATATCATTTGTGTGTGTTGGATTAAGTTTTTTTTTTTATAACGGCTAACTGATATTGTTGGGGGTAGTCACTATTGTAATTAAGAAGACACAAGTTAATGCTGGTGGGCTTCCTATAGTGATTTTCCATGCGTAGCTTGGATGTGGCACAAGGCTGAATGTAAGGGGCACCCAGTGACGATTGAACTCACTACTCAGTTGTAATTGTTCTAGCAAAACAAGCTTGCTAACCATTACACCACCTCGAGACGCCCCTTGTGGGCTTCATATATAGAGAAGTAGTAAATTTATGTGTGCTGGAATCAATAAATACATCAAGAATGGAATTTTATTATTAGCATTAAGTTCTAATGTAGGTATGAAGATGAAGTGACTTTCAAATATATTTTTAAGTTGTGTAATTTGATTAATATTTTTAGCTAAACCGAAGATATTATCTATGTATCTTATATACATAGTGGGGTTTAGTAGTGTCACTAAGTATTGTATTTTCTAAATGTGCCATATAATAATTAGAAAAAAGGGGGCCTAAAGAAGATCCCATCACAATACCATCTTTTTGATGTATCACGGATAATGATGTCATTTCATAGATGGGGACATTAGTAAATAAATGTTATACATTCAAATATGTGATTATTTAGTTGTTTGGTTTTACAGCATGAAGAATTTGTATAAATTCATTTGTGGACTTAATACAATATTGGGAGGTAGGAAGTAATTAATTTGTTAAGGTATTTTGAAAGGTAATAGACTGGTGTAGGTATTTGTGAAATGATAGGTCAAAGGGGATGATCTTTTTTATGGATTTTTACATTTCCATAAAGGGAGCCAGGTTGATAGTCACCTATAATCTTTTGAAGTTTATAAGATCCTATTTCAGCATTGTTAGCAGTAATAAGTTTATTGATATGGTTTTTAGGTTGGGAGGTAGTGTTTTTGGTTAACTTTTTAAATTTATTATGATCGTCGAAAATGGCCTGTAATTTTGATTGGTACTCATGTTTGTTTAAAATAACGAAAGTATTAGTTTTATCAGTTCGTCGAATAATAATACTATTGTTATTTTTTAGTCGTGTGGCTGCTTTTATTAAAGGAGTGTTTTTTGTATTTATTTTCACCCGAAATTAAAGCACATATACAGAGTTTAGAACGGCTCATGATCAAATATAATAGACATTCATTGTCTGTTATATTTAACAATATATATATATAATATATATATATATATATATATATATATATATATAAGCAAGTGTAAATGGATATAAACCCGACAGAATAAAGAAAAATTTTGAAAAAACAAACAAAATCCTTAAATGTTGTTTAAAATGAATGAAATGTCGACGTCTGACGTTTCGGTTTAATATATATATATAATGGGCTATCCCGTCATTTTTGACGTATGAGTGTATTTCAGTTCAGTTTTTAGGTTTCATATGCGACATCAATCCTGCACGGGATTTGCAAACAAGTTTACACGATGGACATGCTGAAGGGTTGACCGTCATATGAGCTGATGTATTAGCCGAAAATTCAATGTTTGTTCTTAATTCACTCAGATGTTTAAAACGATTCTTTTCAAAATTAGTTATACCTCGGTAGCAGGTGTTTCTCCATTTTGCTCGGTTTTCAACAGCAAGTTCGAACCTCTCTATAAGGATGTTTGCAGCAATTAAATTGTATTTAAATTTATCCTTGAAGCGTAACCAAGGACGGCCTACATTACGCTTACTATGAAAAAATTGGCTATACATGAGGATTTTTGGTATCCGATCATCACTCATTCTGATGACATGACCAGCCACTCTGAACTGTGATTGCATCAGAAAGGATTCGATATCATCGATGCCACATTTGATGAAAAGGTCAGGGCTTAAAGACTTTGTCCTGCCGTGTATAGCCGCATATTGAATGAAGACAGCGTTTATGAAAAGCATCTAGTTGATTGATGTACGTTCTGTATGGTGTCCATGATTCTGACATAAAAAAAAGTATGGTGAGAATGACTGCTCAATAGACACTGATTTTCGTTTTCAGTGAAATCCCATGAACATCCCATACGCAATGCTTAAGCTTTCCAAAGACATTGGTTGCCTTTGATATTTGTTTAATTATCTCATCATCAAAAGAGGCACTTGAATTGACTTCGCTTCCTAAATACGAGGATGATTTCACATACTTCATGTTGTTGCTGCCAACAGTAATGGGAACGATTGGAAAGGTATGGGCAAGTAGTTTTTGTTTCACACCCTTGACTTGCTTTGTATGCCTTGGTTAAGGGACAACTTCAGTTTTCTTCGCGCTTATAGTTAATTCGAATGCGTTGCAAGCGGTGGAAAAACGATTGACGATTGCTTGAGCTTCTTCGATTGAGGTGGCCACGATCGCAGCGTCATCAGCAAACAAAAGATCACGAATAATGCTTGCTCAAGTCAACAATTTTGATTTAAAATGTTGATGGTTAAAGAGGTTGCCACTAAAAAGCATGGTGCAGCATGACCGAAAAGAAAAGAGCGAAAAGTACAGGAGCCATGATACAACTTTGTTTGTGCCATTTGTTACATCGAAGGCTTCTGAAAACTTTCCATTAAATAGAACAGATGCTTTCATTCCTTCGAGAAACGAGATGATGACATTTAGTATACTTTCAGGTATGCCAAGCTTTTTGAGTACTTTCCAGAGGGCGCCTCTGTCTTCAGAGTCGAACGCTTTGGTCAGATCAGTATAGAGTTTATCGTTCTTGTAAATTTTCTCAGCAACCTGACGAAGTGAAAAAATCATATCAATGGTTCCACGACCTGAACGAAAGCCACACTGATTCGGGATAGATCTCTTCAATAAGATATCTGATTATTATGTTGAGAATAACATGAGCGAGAATTTTACCAGCGATACTTAGAAGTGCAATGCCACGAATTCAAGAGTGGCAAAAGAATTGCTGTGAGAGTTTTAAGATTAGAGTCAAAATGCGATCATCTATTGTTTTCGGAAGAGATAACAAGAATTTACCAATGTCTACACTTGATAGGCATGAATCTTCTTCACTTTTGCCAATCCAGAAAAAAGTATATCCTGCATTAAATTCTTCAAGTTGAGAGGTGCCTGCAAAACGAGTCTCACTGAGAGTAGCAAGGTCGATATTATGCTTGCTTAATGCATCAGTATTGAGGGCTGTTTTACGCTCTGGAGAAGAATCGTTGTCTTTGAGGGTTCTTACATTACAAGAACAGAAGTTAACACGTTTACGAGTTTTATTTCTACTAAATCGATTATTGCGACTACGTTATTGGATGCCAAGTTATGAGCAAGCAATGCTTAGGGTACCTTTTGTAGCTCCCTCGCCGAATTAGGGAAAGCAGTGATCTATCTATCTATCTATCTATCTATCTATCTATCTATATATATATATATATGAAATAACGATACACAATTTTGTATAATTTTATATATCAACAAACACTATTTAGAAAAATTGTATAATAAATTGGAAAAATGTTTTTGTGGCGCGTTTCAATCGTTAGGATTTCATCGGACTGGGTTTTGTTGATTTTGCCACGTCTATATATGCGAACGAAACGAGAGGTGCTGGCAGTTTCAAAATTTTTGAAATAATTTTTTTGAAATAATATTTTTTTCTGAAAGAATATTTTTTCAACTTAGCCAAATTTATTTGTATTCTTTTTCTCTCTATCCTTCCCGCACCAAAAAAAAAAAAAAAAAAAAAAAAATACATACTATTGTCTAGATTGAAAAAATAGTGCTTCAAGAATTTGAACCATAAGAAAAATCTGAGCTCTGAGCCTCGTGAGAAAAGGCATGGACGATTTTATTGACAGTGTCTCAGGTAACATCAACATACAAATTGCCCAGGAAAAAAAATCCCCCATACCAGGAACATACCATATAATCAGAAAGGTGCTATCACTTGAATGAAAATTCTCCTATAGGGCCTAAGGACCATAGTTTGGACCCGGCTCTACAGGATACAAATCAGGAAACATAACATACAAAGAAGAAGAAGAAGATGATGATGACAATAATAATAATGTAGATGAATTATAACTGTAAAATCAAAGAACCAGACATATCCGCTATTGAAAACAGTGCAATGATGTAATAATGATGAGGAATGTGTTAACTAGACAAAAAAGGAAGGCTGTGACATTGAACTACTAACGAAAGAATTCTTGACTGATCCTAATAAATTTGGATACAAATACTTTGGAATTCTCTAATTTGATGACGTACTACATAGAGCTTTTAAGAACAGAGTTAGGGAGACATATCTAAAGAGGTTCAAACTAGTACACAAATCAAAGCACATCGGCAGTGACTGTAGTTAGATGCAGTATTGCATTTGTAAGCTGGACACAGTACGAAATTACTGAATTTAATAGGAAGACCTTTAAAATACTCATAATGCATTCACACTTAACCCAAAGTTTAACATTAGCAGGATTTACATGAAAAGCTTTGATAGAGAGTGATGGTCGATAAGTTTTGTCGACTGTGTCAAACATTGATGTCACTAAATCTCTAAAATAGAAACATTTGTGTTTAGCCATGTGTATTATTAGTTAAGCTGATATGGTTTTGATCTGACAGTCTATTCTGAATTACAAAAAAACATTGATTCCATTGATGAATCCATTTTTAGTAAGTTTCCACAGACTACGTACCTACTGTAATGTTGGATGCTACGCGATCCGAAAATAATGAAAAAGGGTTTAAGAATATTCCAAGATTTGTCTTACTGTTCCACTCAATTTACTTGGTGTTATATTCCGTCCTAATAGGAATATATATACCTGAAAAATAAGGTGGATAAAATAAGTAAAGGTTTATTGTAAAAAAAAAATCAGTACAATAAGAATTAAAGTAACAGTTATGCACAAGGTCGTCGTAAATCAATCTAGTAGTGAGTACTACTATTGGAAGGTCGGTAGTTATCGCATAAGTCTGAGTCGTACTCAACAGATCCCAGCTAGTAATATTTACCAACCTGGCCACGAGGTAGGATGTGGTACAAGGCCGAGTTTAATGTGGAGCATCTGAGCCCGTAAACACGGCCAAAAATTCCCCGTAGACCCCGTATAAAACTGGGTCGGGTAGCTGTTTCCCGAGACGAGACTCTGCCCTTCGTTTGGGGATCCTCTCTACTCCGAGGACCAGCGCTGGTGGAACAGATTCCAGCTCCCCACCCCACGAGGTAGAATGTGGTACAAGGTCGAATTTAATGTAGGGTAACCCGAACCCGTAGGTTCCGTATAAAAATTGCCCGTATAGACCCCAGTATTACCAATCTTTTATTTCCTCTTTTTAATTCATTTTTTTTAATATTCTTTAGTATCTGTAAATTTCCATGCCACGCCCATTGTAGCGAACCACCCTCATTCTTTTCGTATTCCATTGATGAGATGTAAATTCCATTCGGGCAGCTTCTTCCCACGAACAACTGCTTCGGGAAACCGACTCCCAAGAGGATGCATTTCCAATCACTACAATCTTAACCTGTTCATGTCTAGTATCTGCCATTATCTTTTCCCACTTATCGTCATAAACTCTACCCATTACACTGTAACCCTCTAATGGCTATTGGGCTTTATACAAGGTGAACATCAGTGTAAAAAAAAATTGACGTTACTTCTTGAGAAATATAATGCTGTCGTTTTCAATTGCCTTCTCCGCAGATTTGAATTCAATATTTACCTTCTATTAGGTCAGTGAGCAACCAAGACTAGATAGCCATATCTACATTGCTATTTAATCCATAGCTGGAGTTAGGAGAAGAGATTTATTCCTTTACCACGAGTATTAGTGCGAAAGTGAATACACAGACAACACGAGAATTTGAACTTGTTTTGCAAGTTATATTTTCTGTACCAATAAGCATCACACTACATGTACATTATAATTTCTGATGCATAATTTTATTTCTCAATTTGAATGTGTTTTCATGACACATTGATTCCTTTATATTGGTCATCTAGTGCTAAACATTAATTTTAAAGAAAATTCTCTCAGTGTCTAAACTTATCCAAAATCATCAGAATAAGGTTTACTTATGTGGGGAATATTGTGAAAATGGCTTACCTCGGAAACGCTTTCGAATCTGCGCAGTATGCAAACTCTGGTCCTTCCAACAGTAAAAGAAAACCAAAATGGCGGCGCCCACGTTTTATGCCGGGCGGTCTCGGTTAGTTAACGCGAAATCTCGTTGTCTCGTCATTCGCATGCAAATCGTGGTCGGTCCGCGGCTGTATAAAGCAGGCTCGTTTTTTGCTGTTTCAGATCAGAGGGCTTTCAGCTCGTGAGAAGGTTGGACGTGCGACACCGGGTTTCTTTGTGCCTACCTGCCATCATCAGTTGAATTGTTGCGTTACACACCACAAGCTATTTCGGCAATGGACAAGTTCGATCTAAAATTGATCCCAGAATTCGACGGCTCCCCCACGGGCCCGACTATCGTCGAATGGTTTGAAAAAGCCGAACGTGTTTGCAGGGTGTCCAAAATAAAGGAACCTGCACTAGTCATCCCACTGAGACTCACGGGAGGAGCCTACGCAGTATATCAACAACTCGGGGACGATGCTGACCTAGAAGAGATCAAGGACGCCCTGTATACGGCCTTTGGAATAGACCCATTCATCGCTTGGAAACAGTTCGTCGGACGACGGCTCGAGCCGGGTGAGACCGTGGATGTTTACCTGGCTGATTTGCGAAGGCTGGCAGTACCGTTTGGCGGAGCAACGGACCGCATACTGGGGTGCGCCTTCCTGACAGGGCTTCCCGACGACACCAGTCGGCTCCTACGAGCGTCTTCAAGATTGGACACACTGGGAATTGACGAATTGCTAGCCAGGGCCCGAAACATCTTGAAGGACACGGAACAGGTCGCGGCAGCCGTGCGAACGCCTGAGACACCGAGGGGAGGGCCCAAAGTGCTACAAGTGCGGTGGACCCAACCATTTCTCTAGGGACTGCCGGAACCGAAGTGACGTAGGAGGGAGCAGCAGATGGAACCGAGCACGACTACGCTGCTATCGCTGCAAAGAGTTAGGCCATGTAGCACAGGATTGCTCGGGAAAATGAGTCCGGGGACAAGGTGCTGTCGCAACCCCTTGCCCCCTCTCGGTCAGTAAATGCGGCATTGCCTGTTGTCAACGTGTACGTTGAGGGTAAACGATGTTCGGCGCTCGTTGACACTGGATGTTCCCGATCGATCGTTAGTGCGGATCGATGCGTGACATGGAACAGTCAACAAATCGAGATTCGGACGATTGACGGGGTGTCCCGGGCCTGTTGTGGTGTCGGGACTGTGTCAGTCCTAACAGACGGAGGGAGTCATGCCAAAGTCGACGTCTTGGTGGCACGTCAAAGGCCCCTCGGGTACGACCTGCTACTTGGGATTGATGCGATCCGAGCGTTAGGAGGCATGATGATCACGCCAGCCGGAAATGTGGAACTGGGTGAAAGAAGAAAGGTGTGTGCAGCCCTTTGCATTAGTGAGCCGGATTTCGACGACTCCTTCAATTCCGACGAGAGGGTGTGGACCGCCAGGTGGAAATGGGCCCAAAAAGACCCGCCAGTTCAGCTTCGCAACAAGGTCGCAGAGTACAAAGTTCCCGACAGCATCAGAGGAAAATACGAGAAAGAGCTTCAGCAGTGGATTGTGAACGGCTGGCTGATTCCGTACCCCCAGGAAAGACTGGGACTCCCAAAGGGTTTGATTCCCTTGATGGCAGTCGTGCAGGAGCAGAAACAAAAGGTGCGTCCGGTACTCGATTACCGCGAATTGAACGACTTTGTGGATGCTTTCACTGCCGATGCAGAAGTGTACGCACATAAGTTGAGAACGTGGCGGCGGCAGGGAGTCAATGTGTCGCTTCTGGATCTGCGGAACGCATATCTTCAGATTCACATCGACGAAGCGCTGTGGCCATTTCAAACGGTTATTTTCAAAGGCCAACGCTTCTGTCTTACGCGGCTAGGATTTGGGCTAAATGTAGCGCCACTCATCATGAAATCCATTATAGACGCCATCGCATCGCAAGACCGCACAATTGAAAGTGCCACATCAGCATACGTTGATGATATCTTCATTAATGAAAGTTTGGCCTCTGCATCGCGTGTAAGACAACACTTTTCGGATTACGGTTTGGTGTGCAAGGATCCGGTGCGACTGAGAGATGGAGCAAGAGTTCTTGGCTTGCAGGTCTGGGAAGAAAATGGCACCCTCCGATGGAAACGAGGAAGTCAAATTCCGGAAGTCCCTGATGTGTTGACCCGGCGGCGCGTATTTTCATTGTGTGGGAAACTTGTTGGACACTTCCCAGTGTGTGGATGGCTCAGGGTGGCAGTTGCATTCGTCAAGCGCCTACCAACCGCAGCACCCAATGGATGGGATGATAACATCAAAGATCCCTCTCTCTGTCGCATACTAGCAGAGATGTTAAGTAGAGTGCGGGAACTGGATCCCGTCGGAGGAGACTGGTGCATGAGTGGTGACGAGATCACAGTCTGGGTGGATGCGAGTTCCGTGGCGACAGGAGTGGCATTGGAAGTAAACGGAAATGTCATCGAAGATGCGTGCTTGCTGCGTCCGACTAATGATGCCAGGCATATTAATTTGGCTGAACTCGATGCGGCGCTTAAAGGAGTGAATCTAGCTCTCCAGTGGGAGGCGATAACGTTGCACTTGGTTACTGATTCGGCGTGTGTGCACCGGTGGATTTCAGACACCTTGACCGGGAAGGCACGGGTGAACACAAGGGCGGCTGGTGAGATGCTGGTCAGGCGATGGCTGGGCATTTTGCGATCGCTGGTGGAAGAATATGGATTGACCGTAGACGTGACACTCGTGCAGTCCTGTCAGAACCGTGCGGATCGCCTCACCAGAGTACCGCACAGGTGGCTAGAACTGCTCAAGAGAGGAGAACCGGCACTCGAGAGCTGTGCAGTGGCAGGGAGACGACTGGATGAGGACCAAGTTGCCAATACGCATCGTCAATGCGGACATCCGGGCGTGAAACGAACTCTGTACTTTGCCAGGTTAGTCGACCCGCAGGTGTCCAGAGAAAGCGTTAAATCCGTTGTGAAGGCCTGCACAACCTGTCAGTCGATCGATCCGCCACCCGTTCACTGGGAAAGAGGAGAACTGAGCGTGAAGAGCGACTGGAGCAGACTGGCAATGGACATAACTCACTACAATGGTGAGAATTTTTTAACACTCATTGATTGCGGTCCCTCCAGGTTTGCGGTATGGCGGCCGCTGCGCAGACAAGACGCGAGCACCGTCATTCGACTGTTGGAGAATGTTTTCCTGGAGCGAGGCCCACCCGTGGAAATACTGACGGATAACGATACTGCGTTCACCAGTAAAGATTTTAAAGAATTTGCGGACACTTGGGACGTGCATCTGCGGTTTCGATGTGCATACTCGCCAAGTCGAAACGGCATCGTGGAGCGGAACCACAGAACCATCAAGACCATCGCAGCCAGGAAGGGCTGTACAGTATCGGAAGCGGTTTACTGGTATAATGTCACCCCGAAAGATAACATTTCACCATCCACGGCGCCGGCTGATGCACTGCACAAATATCATGTCCGCGTGAAAGGCATCGAAGCCAACCCGCTGCCTGAACTAGAAGTGACTGGAGGAGATTGAAAAAAAGGAGACGTTGTTTGGGTCAAAAACCCACGCGGCAAGTGTACGACAAAGTACGGCACTGGACGTGTTACGGAGGTGATCAGCCCGCAATCTGTGAGAGTTGATGGGGTGCCTCGTCACATTAAAGACTTGCGACCGGTGATGCAATCACTACCGCTACCGAGCGATGAAAGCGATTCCGAGTCTGGGAGTAGGGAGCGTTCAATCTGCCTTGAGTTAGACCTGCAGGGCAGTGATTCTGATAAAAGCAGCCTCCCGGCGGACACAGTGTTTACCGACACTCAAACCACAGACGAGAACACGCACGAGGATGAAGCTTGTGTTATCCCCCTTCGGAGGGTGACTCGACGGCGACGATCGCCACCTCCCTGCCCTGTTTGTGATCATGAGATCAGGGGCGAGTGTGGGGAATATTGTGAAAATGGCTTACCTCGGAAACGCTTTCGAATCTGCGCAGTATGCAAACTCTAGTCCTTCCAACAGTAAAAGAAAACCAAAATGGCGGCGACGTTTTATGCCGGGCGGTCTCGGTTAGTTAACACGTAATCTCGTCATTCGCATGCAAATCGTGGTCGGTCCGCGGCTGTATAAAGCAGGCTCGTTTTTGCTGTTTCAGACGAGAGGGCTTTCAGCTCGTGAGAAGGTTGGACGTGCGACACCGGGTTTCTTTGTGCCTACCTGCCATTATCAGTTGAATTGTTGCGTTACACACCACAACTTATCAGAATGTAGTTTTACGCCATCTCTTCTGTAGTGTCATACAAGTATTTCATAGTTTTTATTCACATTTCCAAAGTTTCAAATATGATTTAAATGTGGTCATAATGATCATGGCAAAGAACGGCATTTTCTATTATGTGCAAATCAATTTATACTTACCCCAATGTACAAAGATTTAAACAAAAATTGCATCATTTAGTAGTATTAAAGACGTAAAAATATGCAGTCGACTAATCTGAAACAAGGCCACGACATCACATGCCACTCAGATAGTACCAAATCACCCACATTCCCTTTGTATTTCATCGGCGAAAATAAGTTCCACTCGACAATCTTCTTCCCGCGAAACACTGCCCAGGGTAACAGACTCCCAAGAGGATGTTTCCCAATCACTACAATCTTAACCTGTTCAAATCTAGAGTTAAGCGTTAATTTCCCCTCCTATCCATATAAACTACCCATTGGTGAGAAATAAGTTCCACTCGAACAGCTTCTTCCCGCGAACCACTGCCCAGGGTAACAGACTCCCAAGAGGATGTTTCCCCAATCACTACAATCTTAACCTGTTCAAGTCTAGAGTTAACCGTAATCTTCCTCTCCTATCCCTATAAACTACCCATTGGTGAGAAGTATGTACCACTCGAACAGCTTCTTCCCGCGAACCACTGCCTGGGAAAAGAGGCTCCCAGGAGGATGTTTCCCTAATCACTACAATCTTAACCTGTTCAAGTCCAGAGTTAACCGTTATCTTCCCCTCCTATCCATATAAACTAGCCATTGGTGAGAAGTAAGTTCCACTCGAACAGCTTCTTCCCCCGAACCACTGTCCAGGGGAACAGACTCCCAAGAGGATGTTTCCCCAATCACAACAATCTTAACCTGTTCAAGTCTAGAGTTAACCATTGTCTTCCCCTCCTATCCATATAAACTACCCATTGGTGAGAAGTAAGTTCCACTCGAACAGCTTCTTCCCCCGAACCACTGCCCAGGGGAACAGACTCCCAAGAGGATGTTTCCCCAATCACTACAATCTTAATCTGTTCAAGTCTAGAGTTAACCGTTATCTTCCCCACCTATCCATATAAACTACCCATTGGTGAGAAGTAAGTTCCACTCGAACAGCTTCTTCCCCGAACCACTGCCCAGGGGAACAGACTCCCAAGAGGATGTTTCCCCAATCACTACAATCTTAATCTGTTCAAGTCTAGATTTAAGCGTTATCTTCCCCTCCTATCCATATAAACTACCCATTGGTGAGAAGTAAGTTCCACTCGAACAGCTTCTTCCCCCGAACCACTGCCCAGGGGAACAGACTCCCAAGAGGATGTTTCCCCAATCACTACAATCTTAATCTGTTCAAGTCTAGAGTTAAGCGTTATCTTCCCTCCTATCCATATAAACTACCCATTGGTGAGAAGTAAGTTCCACTCAAACAGCTTCTTCCCATGAACCACTGCCCAGGGTAACAGACTCCCAAGAGGATGTTTCCCCAATCACTACAATCTTAATCTGTTCAAGTCTAGAGTTAACCATTATCTTCCCCTCCTATCCATATAAACTACCCATTGGTGAGAAGTAAGTTCCACTCGAACAGCTTCTTCCCGTGAACCACTGCCCAGGGGAACAGACTCCCAAGAGGATGTTTCCCCAATCACTACAATCTTAATCTGTTCAAGTCTAGAGTTAAGCGTTATCTTCCCCTCCTATCCATATAAACTACCCATTGGTGAGAAGTAAGTTCCACTCGAACAGCTTCTTCCCGCGAACCACTGCCCAGGGTAACAGACTCCCAAGAGGATGTTTCCCCAATCACTACAATCTTAATCTGTTCAAGTCTAGATTTAAGCGTTATCTTCCCCTCCTATCCATATAAACTACCCATTGGTGAGAAGTAAGTTCCACTCGATCAGCTTCTTCCCCCGAACCACTGCCCAGGAGAACAGACTCCCAAGAGGATGTTTCCCCAATCACTACAATCTTAATCTGTTCAAGTCTAGAGTTAACTGTTATCTTCCCCTCCTATCCATATAAACTACCCATTGGTGAGAAGTAAGTTCCACTCGAACAGCTTCTTCCCCCGAACCACTGCCCAGGGGAACAGACTACCAACAGGATGTTTCCCCAATCACTACAATCTTAATCTGTTCAAGTCTAGATTTAAGCGTTATCTTCCCCTCCTATCCATATAAACTACCCATTGGTGAGAAGTAAGTTCCACTCGAACAGCTTCTTCCCGCGAACCACTGCCCAGGGGAACAGACTCCCAAGAGGATGTTTCCCCAATCACTACAATCTTAATCTGTTCAAGTCTAGAGTTAACTGTTATCTTCCCTCCCATCCATATAAACTACCCATTGGTGAGAAGTAAGTTCCACTCAGAACAGCTTCTTCCCATGAACCACTGCCCAGGGGAACAGACTCCCAAGAGGATGTTTCCCCAATCACTACAATCTTAACCTGTTCAAGTCTAGAGTTAACTGTTATCTTCCCCTCCTATCCATATAAACTACCCATTGGTGAGAAGTAAGTTCCACTTGAACAGCTTCTTCCGGCGAACCACTGCCCAGGGAAACAGACTCCCAAGAGGATGTTTCCCTAATCACAACAATCTTAATCTGTTCAAGTCTAGAGATAAGTGTTATCTTCCCCTCCTATCCATATAAACTACCCATTGGTGAGAAGTAAGTTCCACTTGAACAGCTTCTTCCCACGAACCACTGCCCAGGGGAACAGACTCCCAAGAGGATGTTTCCCCAATCACTAAATCTTAATCTGTTCAAGTCTAGAGTTAACTGTTATCTTCCCTCCTATCCATATAAACTACCCATTGGTGAGAAGTAAGTTCCACTTGAACAGCTTCTTCCCTCGAACCACTGCCCAGGAGGACAGACTCCCAAGAGGATGTTTCCCCAATCACTACAATCTTAACCTGTTCAAGTCTAGATTTAACCATTGTCTTCCCCTCCTATCCATATAAACTACCCATTGGTGAGAAGTAAGTTCCACTCCAACAGCTTCTTCCCGCGAACCACTGCCTAGGAAAAGAGGCTCCCAGGAGGATGTTTCCCTAATCACTACAATCTGTTAACGTAACCCTAACGTAACCCTCTACCTCGAATGGCTGTTCGGCCTTCCACAGAGTGAACCTGATTGGAAAGATGAAGAAAGTGAAATAAATAAGTGAACTGATTGTATACTCTCGCAACCATTCATTTTCTGCAGTCTTTTGTAACTTGCCTTTGATAAGGTATTACTTTAAAGTAGCGGTCGTCAAACGTGGTTATAGCGTCCCCTTACGGGTCGACGATGAGGTTAAAGAGAGAGTGAAAGAGTAATAGAAATGATTAAAACCAGAAAACTGAGTTAAAGAGAGTACTAGAAAATAAAAGAGATACATAGACCCGATATCTCGATAAGATTAAGACATAGATACATAGAATGAGTGAGAAAGAGGTGAGAGAGAGAGAGAGAGAGATTGAGGAGAAAGAGGTGAAAGAGAGCGCTGGAGATATAGAAAGTGAAAGAGATAAAGAGCCATGGAGAGGGAAAGGAGAGAGAGCACTGGGATATAGAAGGTGAGAGATATACAGGGCTTTGGAGAGCGGGAAGTGAGCGCTGAAGATATAGAAAATGAGGAAGATACTCAGCTATGGAGAGGGAGAGGAAGAGAGAGGGAGAGGACTCGAGATATAAAAAGTGAGAGAGATACAGAGCCATGTAGAGCGAGGGGGAGAGAGAAAGCACTGGTTATAGAAATTGAGAAAGATGCTGAGTCATGGAGAGGGAGAAGGAAAGAGAGAGAGGGAGAAAGAGCGCTGGAGATATAGGAAGTTTGAGAGATACAGAGACATGGAGATGAGGAGAGAGGGGATAATAGGAAAAAAATGAAATATTTTCTTCTTTACCGCTTCTGCAGTCATTGATCATAAGGCATAAACTAGCAGACAAAACATTTGCAATAAAACATTGTCTGCCAGATATCACGAACTGTCACAATAATCAGAAGAATGATAACTTCCCATGACCCCTTGCGTTGATTTTTCCACCTCTGCCAAGGAATGTTAACAATGGGATACATCAAAGAAAAGCAGACCCCATCCAACTAATGCGTGGTATTTTTGCGAGGTGAATGGATTTGATTGTTCGGTTTGCAAAAAGACCCGTCACTTTTCAAAACAAGCAAATCTAACAGTGTAAACATTTTCAACTGATTTCAAAGTAGCAAAATTGTTTTGGGGTTTTAAAAAATATTTTGTACAGGCTTGAGTTAGTGATTACGAGACAAGAGACATAAGCTGAACATTTTTTTTTTTTGAGTGGCTACTTTCGATACAGTTTACGGAGTAAGAATCCATTTGTTGTTGAATGTTGTTTAAGTTTCGATTTAGAAATAAACCTTTCCAAAACAGAAATTATAGTCTGGAATTGGAATGAAAGCTGTGCTGACGTGTATCTTGAATCCTTCATAAAATCTAAGCATACAGAATTAGTAAATAACAAACACTTCAAATACCTTGCTGTATGGATCAGTTGTAACAAATTTACTAAAGGAGAAAAGGAAATTGAATATAGAATAGGCTGCGATAGAGGTACTAATATCGTAAAGTAAAACTTGAAAGCATGCGTCATGTTCTTAAATAGCCTTGTTAGATCACAAAGCCAAAGCCATCCGGAAATATTTAAACTTTCAGCTGTATAGAATTGCTTTCTCAGCTCAGTAATAATAATGGCATCAAGCGAATGAAAATTGTAGCTCTTAGTGAGGATAATTCTTATTTTTTCTAACCTTGTGGATTGTCACTACAAAATCACGCAGAACTGTACCAGACAGCAGAATCCTCATCATTTGAAAATTTTCAACAACAGAAATAACTAAAATAGATATCACATGTAACTTGAAGACAGCATCAACATGTTGACTTTCCACATTACACAAAACAAAAGGCTAGGAAGGAAACCTCCACCAATAATAAAAGAAAGAGCAATAGCAGTTCCTGGACTTGAGAACTTATTTTCCTGACAAATTGTTTTAAGAGAAATATTTTATAAATTTAAACTGAAAGTATCACTGGCTGCTCGGCGGTCAATGAATGCTAAATGTTTTTTTTATAAGGAAATGGCTAATTCGGGTTCAGTCATATCACAACAGAGATTAGACTATTTTTTCAGTAGTACACCAATAAAAAATAAATAAATAAAAGAAAAAAAAACAGAAATGCAATCTGACATTAGGGCGAAAACAAGTCAAAAGCATCTGTCTGTATTTTTGAGATGAGGTATTATGTACACTATTTACATTGCTCGGACTATCATTCTCATCTTTGTTGCCATATTTATCACAAAGTTTCGGTCGTTGTACCCTCCAACTTTCTCCAGGTGGTTGGAATGTCGAACTGAACCCTTTATTTCGCTCACTGAGGTAGACTGATCTAGTTCCACGTGTCATATTTAATGGATGTCGGTTATCAGTTATCTCCTGTTAATTCCTCTCTCCAAGTTCTCCACTGCCTTAACCAGGTATTGAACTCACACTCTTTGGAGTTTTGTCACTGGATCTAACTAATGCCTTTATCCACTGTGCCATGTGTCCTTGTGAAACTAGAACTGTCTACTCCAGCGAGCGAAATAAAGGGTTCAGTTTGACATTCCAACCACCTGAAGAAGGTCGGAGTGTACAACGGCCGAAATGTTTTGATAAATATGGCAACAACGATGAGGATGATAGTCTGAACAATGTAAATAGTGTAGTCAAAAGAAGCTCATCCTGAACTTGCCATATAAAAAGTTTCTATTGCCGATACATCTCTCAAAATTTGAAATTTTACTAACAGTTCTTAACTAATTTTAGAAACTTTTGTAAAATTATAGAATTTTTAACTTGTCAAAAACACACAAAATGACTAGAAAACTTAAATTTTATTTCGCGATGTGAATCATTGGTCAATCTTACAAACAAATGCTTATTTTAAAGCTTTAAACTCTTATCTTTAGACTAAACTGAAAGGAGTAAAAATACATTTAAGTAATTGATAAAAATGACTTTCTGAACAGTTAAAATGGCTCTCCTGCATTTCATCTTCTAATGGTGCTTTGCAACTTGAATAAACTTGTAAACCTCTGCTATAGCGAATATTGCTAGAACACTCCATATCCTCTTATAACTTGCAAGTAGTATTTATATCAAAGCCACATCTAAAAAGAAATGATGTTACTTGTAATAACATCCAACAAAGGCCATCATAAATAATCATTTCTGCATTTTGTTAGGTCTAAAATTTTTATTACATCACTGTAAAAGTATATTGCAATTCACTGAACTTGGTACTTGTAACTGAATGTCATTTGAAGTGGTTCTTCTTCATTACAAATGGTAGCAGATTCACTGATTGTCTTTTCTTCTTCTAGAGGTGAAGATTAAGACACATTAAGAGTTATATTACTGCAATGTCTATTCCCTTCAAAACCAGCTTTTAACTTTATCAACATACGTTGCAATGAATTTGGGGTTTTCTTCGGCTTGTTTTCTCCCACTTAGAAGAAAACTACTTTTCAGAGAAGATTAAATGTATTTTTTTTTATTAGTCACCTTGGTATAGGACACCTGGCATAGAAAGTGCTAATACGTAAAAAAGGAGCACAAAATAACAGATACCTATTCAAAAATGTTATGTTTATTATCTACTATAATTTCATAATGTCTTGAGGAAAAAATTACGAAAATACAATGTTTTCAAAAGTTGAAGAACTGCAATCTCCTGAACTGGTGAGGAAGTGTGGGTTTGTAAACAGTGCCTATTACGGCTAATAATGCATGACTCTTCGGTAAATCGAATCGAGTTCTCTCAGTCACTGTGTGTTTATCTAAAATAAATACGCTTAAATTCACCTCCCCATGCAGTACGCCAACAGCTTAGGGGTAAAATCTCCGACTAATGCCAATTCCGTCGGGTTTCGATTCTAGCTTGAGGCAACTGGACGTCTAGTCACACTGATGATCTGTGATACGGCGAAACAGTATGTCTGTGGATGACAATGTATATTAAGAATGTAATTTTTTTATTTAACCTCCGAAATTGGACAGAATCTTATAAATAATCATCAAAAAAAAAATGATTACATTTTGAAAATTACCTAAAAACATTTCAATTTTTAATGGACACATGCACCAAATTTAAGCTAAAACATATATCCAGTTCATTTTTAATTTTATTTTTAAAAAAATGTATCCAATTTCATTTTTTAATTTAATCCTCAAATCTGAGAATTAGAGAAAATTTTGTCAATTTCGGACATAAGTGAAATGAATGTTGATTACTTGACATTTTAAAAAGTTATTTTAAATTTTTACGGACAAATGTGATTGCAAAATTTAAAGAAATATATATCGAGTTTATATATATGTATTCATTTATTTTGTTCTGCTTAATGTTTTTAATTTTAACTTGTCAAAAACAGACAGTATTTTGATTTCGCCACATATAGCTGCTCTAGTTGGTAAATGTGAAACAAGATGGTTGTGTCCATTTCGCCTTCTTTTATCTGTTGTTTGCCTTTGAGTGACAACGTGGATAATTCATCCGTATTTGAATCTCATTTTGCGCTTCGGTACATAAATATCATAGTTGTACCCTGAGAGGAAAATTGCATATCTTTATAGCCGTGCTGCTGTCATTACAGTCATTGCAAGATAGAGATTAAGGTTTATGGTCAGTGACGAGGGCAAACTTGTGTCCATATAGGTAATGATAGAAACATTTTACCATTCCCCCAACAAGGGGCAATGCCATTTTTCAATCTGAGAGTAATTACACTCTGGTTTTGTAGGTGATCCTGATGCGAAATCTAAAGGTCGTTCAGTACCGTCACCCATGGCGTCAGATCGCACAGCTCTCACCCCATAGGGAGATGCACCCCCTTGCTACACGAATTAGTATTCCGGGGTCGTAATGTGTTAGTACGCTGTTTGATGTGATCAATTCCTTAGCGTTAAGGAATTCCTTTTGACATTGAGGTAATCAGTCCCGTTTATGGTCCTTCTGCAGCAGTTGATGTAGCGGGTGCAGTTTGGTGGGCAGATTGAGGAAGAATAGGTGGTAGTAATTTACCATTCACAGGGAGGAGCAGAGCTGGTGTACGTTGTCGGATCGTGGTGCCTTTTCAATGGCCTGTCTTTTCTCTGGAGACTTTTATAGACCAAACGTAGATCATTTCATAACAGCAATAGGTAATCCTGTTCATAAATAATTTATCTCGGTTGGCTTTAACGTTATATTGAGTCGCTTCAGCACCGATTCTGCATTGTGTAGGTGTTCTTATTCGTCTGCCTCTGTAAGGATCATGTCGCCAATTATACACCCTGTTTTGGACATATTTGCTACTATCTAGTCCATTGTGTGTTGCCATATTTCTAGGTTTGTTGCAATATCAAATAGTAAGTGCTTTTGCTGGTGTAGGTCCTTGTATGTGTTCACGGTTAAATACCAATTGGATGGTTCTCCTATTTCCATTTACAGGTATACCTGCTACAAATCAATCTTTGTAACTGTTTACCACCTGCTAATTTTTCGAATACGTTTTCAATTTTAGGCAAGGGGTATTGGTCTACGTTCAGACATGGGTTCACAGTGGCTTTATAGTCTCCGCAAATCAGGACGGCTCCTGACTTTTTTTAATACTGGTGCGATTGGGGAAGCTCCTTGTTACTTTTGTCAGGATACCTTTTTTCCAATTGGTTTAATTCTGCTTCTACTGCATGGCGCAATACATATGGTATTGACCTAGCCTTTATGAATACTGGTTTGACATTGTCTTTCAGCGGTAGCTTGGCTTTGACTTCTTTTATTGTCTTCAATAAAAACTTCACTATACTTTGTGAGGAGGTGTCTTTGCTTGACTTGCATTGTCTCTCTTAGTAGTTTTCACAGTATCTTCTGTATCTTTTGCCACTCTCTGAATCCATGACATACAAGTCCAACTTGTCCACTTGTGTCCGCAAGACCCGAATTTTACCACTTGGGTATAGCCGCTGTCCATTCTAAGTGAGCATGTCTTTCTCTGAGTGGCAAATGAAAACTTTTTCTCATAAATTCTCAGCGGTACTATTGAGACTGCTGACCCTGTTTCCAACTTCATTTTCAAGGGTCGGCCAGCAATGGTAGGCGTAATCCACATTACTGTCTCGTAATCCACGCTAATGTGCGAAACTAGAAAACACTCTTCGCCACGACTGGTACACTCTGACTCCAGGTCGTCCCTACTGTGTAGCGGCCCGGTGAGGAGTCGCCATTTTAAATTAAAAAAAATCAGGAATTCTTAAGAAGAATAAACAAAGAGATATTGACACCAAAAAACAAAGACAGAACTCTTAATAAAAATGACAATTCGCAAACAATCAACGACTTAACTAAAATTATGTACCTTTATAAGAACTGAAAAGAGTGACCACATGGAAAGGGCTGAAATATTAAAAACACGTAAAAATATTCCAAAGTGTAAGTGTGTGGATATGCAACTGTGGTTAATTTAATACTCCAGAAAAAGGAGCATGGTAACCACATACAAGTGCTAAGTCTTTGGAATGTTCGCTTGTTGTGGTCCTTGATGAAGGAAAAAAATCACTTGAGTGAAGTAACTTGGAAATCTAAAATGGCGACGTGCTGAATAAGACGTCGTTCGTGGCATGTTGAGAAGTAGATCCGGACATTTGGCAGGGAACAAAAATCAAGATGCCGTGATGCTAGGTTGAATTTAACAAATAAAATGGCGATATGCCGTTGAAAAAGACGCTAAATTGGTGTGGTTGCTAGCAAAACCTGCGCATGTGGCTTCCTCATCGACATATTGTTGGTTGATACGGTCCTCCATAACGGTAACATGAAGTGGCTGTTTCTTCGGCCGGTTTACCCACGCACTTCTTCGCCTTGAGTTGGTAAAGATCTTGTTCTTGCTATTACCATGGCAACAAACGTTAGATTATTCGCAGACAGCAATCTTTTTTTGAATCTGTTCCGATTTTAATCCATATACCAGTCTATCTCTGAGCGTATCGTTGAGTTTGTCAGCAAATTTGCATGTTTGCGATATTTCTTTTCAGACACGTATTTGTTTACACACATACCTTCTTGCTGGTCTCGCTCCTTTGTTTCTTTGTTTTTTTTCTTTCTATGTGCCATGTCATTTCAGGACGTAGGTGATCATAGCTCTCCACCTCTTCCTCCTATCCCTTGTAGCTCTCAACAAGTTCCTTCCCTCTGCTACCTCCCACATTCTGTCATCCTCTTGCTTAAGCCCGATAGGTAGGTCATGCGTTGTTTTCCTTGTCTCTCTTTCCCTATATTCGACCCGTGAGTATCAAATTCTCCTGGTCCTCCTTCTTATGTGTCCCAGAAACTTTAGTTGCCTCTTTCTTAAATATAATCCTTCTCCTTGTTTGTAACCTATCTAAGACATAATCGTTGCTCACATGCTCGGTCCATGATATCCTCAGCATCCTTCTGTAGAACCAAATCTTCGTCGCTTCGAGTCTCTCCTTCATCTTTACGAAACCAAAATCTCTTATCAATAATGAAGCCGAATAAGTTCATCGAATGACTTGGACATTAATTTCTACGGTGCTGTTAAACTCCTCAACAGCCCATGCATTTTCTTTCGATAAGACTCAGTAGAGCTGATACTGTCTTCGTGTCGTCTATTCCATTCAGTTCCAAACACTGTTCTAGCCTTTCAATGTAGCCTTGAAAATCTTCTACAGTTTCATCGTAGGATTCCTTATTTCCGATGAATCCAGCCATTTTTTACACCACGTGCTTCGTCAATGGACTATTCCATTTACCGTAATTATTCTCCGTGCGTGAAATTCGTAATCCTTGTCGCCGGTTGTTATACACTGAGCAGGGTTTGGCAAAAGGACAAAGGAAAAGAGGCCTGAATAAGAAACGACCAAACGACTTGATGGTCTAAATGCAACTGATTTATTCCTCAATGTTAAAAGCTAGCAGCGTATTTACGGCGTTAGTTACTGTAATGTTAGTAGCAGCTTTTATCTATTAAGTTAGTTCCGTATGTTGATATGTAACAGTTTGTATACTAATTTTGTCAAAATATCTTCCGAAATAAACGGTACACCAGTAGTTGAAATGTAATAAAATTCCATTGTTTTGATATGTTTTTGCAGTATGAAAAAGGACAGTTTGGGATTCCTAATAAAGTTTCCCTGGTAAATGTATTTCCGTCTTCATAAAAAAATATTTCTAGTGTTGTCTTTTTTTATCTATGACATACATCTATAGTTTGAACATAACTTGTTAAAGAGCTGAATATTGCTGTCATATCAGAATCAGAAATAAGTTGGAGCGCAGGAAATATGATAATAACAGTATAAGTTGTACATGCAAAAACTTGATCATTTGGTAAGCTAAAGAATGGAAGACACGCTGTGATATCAATACAACATTTTTGAATAACCATACTCTGATTCTTCCACTTAGTACACTAGCGTGCAAAACCTTTCAGTCACCTTGGGGATTTAATTACTTTTATTAATTTTATCTCCAAATGGAGAATGATTAGCAATATTCTCCGTATATTTTATGAATTTGAGGGCCAGAAAAGAAGTTACAGAATTCTCTTAATGTTGTATGGTCGATGATAGTATAGGGGTGCTGAAAAAAGGCCATGAAAAAATGGGCCACCAGTGAAAATTTCAGCTTTCAGCTCTTTCAGCAATTCATTTTTTGTTGCAAAAACTGATGCATATTATTAAAGATTGTATGAAACGTCAAAGTATGGAGTTAGCTTTGCTGCCTTTGGTTTGAATAATTGCCTTCATACGGTGTGGCATTGAATGGAAGAAGGTCCAAATTATTTCATTGGGAATTTTTTCCCATCTTTTTTAGTAATAATTGCAAAGCTCTTGGAGATTGTGTAGTTTTTGTTGGATCATTTGTTTCTTTAGTTCTCACCAGAATGGTTCAATTATACTGACAACTGAACATGGTGCTGACCAGTCTTCGATAAGTTGAACATCTTTATCCACATAAAAAACCTTTTTGTTGCATGTGATATGTGGCAAGGAGCACCATCAGGCTGATAAACTTCTCCGTCTTGGTAGTCTGGCAGAAGATTAAACCATAGTAAATTCATATATTATTTTGTTTTAGTTTGTAGCAAATTTTACCAATTTTCTTCTAACATAAACTTGTTGAATCGCACACACAATAACGTATCAACCGCCAAATTTAACCATATTCTGCTTTACTTCTTCTATCCAACTAGTGTTTTCACATATTCTCTTGCATTAGAATATAACTCTTTTTTTGCATTCATCACTAAAAATTACTTTTTGCGACTGTCCAGCATCCCATATTAGATTTTCCTATGACCAAATTCAATCTTCTATTTCGATGTCTTTTGTTTTTCTTTCTTCCACTGGTCTTTTCACATATTCTCTTGTATTAGAATGTACCCCTTATTTTGTATTTATCACTACAAATTTCTTTTCGCCGCTTTCCATCATCCCATGTGAGATGTTCCTTTGAACTCTTAAATCTTCTATTCCGATGTCTTTTGTTTTTCTTTCTTCCACTGGTCTTTTCACATATTCTCTTGTATTAGAATGTACCCCTTATTTTTGTATTTATCACTACAAATTTCTTTTTCGCCGCTTTCCATCATCCCATGTGAGATGTTCCTTTGAACTCTTAAATCTTCTATTCCGATGTCTTTTGTTTTTCTTTCTTCCACTGGTCTTTTTTTTTCACATATTCTCTTGTATTAGAATGTACCCCTTATTTTGTATTTATCACTACAAATTTCTTTTTCGCCGCTTTCCATCATCCCATGTGAGATGTGTCCTTTGAACTCTTAAATCTTCTATTCCGATGTCTTTTGTTTTTCTTTCTTCCACTGGTCTTTTCACATATTCTCTTGTATTAGAATGTAAATTTTATTTTGTATTTATCACTACAAATTTCTTTTCGCCGCTTTCCATCATCCCATGTGAGATGTTCCTTTGAACTCTTAAATCTTCTATTCCGATGTCTTTTGTTTTTCACTACTTTCTTCCACTGGTCTTTTTTCATATTCTCTTGTTTTTCTGTATTAGAAATGTACCCCTTATTTTGTATTTATCACTACAAATTTCTTTTCGCCGCTTTCCATCATCCCATGTGAGATGTTCCTTTGAACTCTTAAATCTTCTATTCCGATGTCTTTTGTTTTTCTTTCTTCCACTGGTCTTTTCACATATTCTCTTGTATTAGAATGTACCCCTTATTTTGTATTTATCACTACAAATTTCTTTTTCGCCGCTTTCCATCATCCCATGTGAGATGTTCCTTTGAACTCTTAAATCTTCTATTCCGATGTCTTTTGTTTTTCTTTCTTCCACTGGTCTTTTCACATATTCTCTTGTATTAGAATGTACCCCTTATTTTGTATTTATCACTACAAATTTCTTTTCGCCGCTTTCCATCATCCCATGTGAGATGTTCCTTTGAACTCTTAAATCTTCTATTCCGATGTCTTTTGTTTTTCTTTCTTCCACTGGTCTTTTTTTATTTACATATTCTTTGTATTAGAATGTACCCCTTATTTTGTATTTATCACTACAAATTTCTTTTCGCCGCTTTCCATCATCCCATGTGAGATGTTCCTTTGAACTCTTAAATCTTCTATTCCGATGTCTTTTGTTTTTCTTTCTTCCACTGGTCTTTTCACATATTCTCTTGTATTAGAATGTACCCCTTATTTTGTATTTATCACTACAAATTTCTTTTTTCGCCGCTTTCCATCATCCCATGTGAGATGTTCCTTTGAACTCTTAAATCTTCTATTCCGATGTCTTTTGTTTTTCTTTCTTCCACTGGTCTTTTCACATATTCTCTTGTATTAGAATGTACCCCTTATTTTGTATTTATCACTACAAATTTCTTTTCGCCGCTTTCCATCATCCCATGTGAGATGTTCCTTTGAACTCTTAAATCTTCTATTCCGATGTCTTTTTTTTTTCTTTTCTTCCACTGGTCTTTTCACATATTCTCTTGTATTAGAATGTACCCTTTATTTTGTATTTATCACTACAAATTTCTTTTCGCCGCTTTCCATCATCCCATGTGAGATGTTCCTTTGAACTCTTAAATCTTCTATTCCGATGTCTTTTGTTTTTCTTTCTTCCACTTGTCTTTTCACATATTCTCTTGTATTAGAATGTACCCCTTATTTTGTATTTATCACTACAAATTTCTTTTCGCCGCTTTCCATCATCCCATGTGAGATGTTCCTTTGAACTCTTAAATCTTCTATTCCGATGTCTTTTTGTTTTTCTTTTCTTCCACTTGTCTTTTCACATATTCTCTTGTATTAGAATGTACCCCTTATTTTGTATTTATCACTACAAATTTCTTTTCGCCGCTTTCCATCATCCCATGTGAGATGTTCCTTTGAACTCTTAAATCTTCTATTCCGATGTCTTTTGTTTTTCTTTCTTCCACTGGTCTTTTCACATATTCTCTTGTATTAGAATGTACCCCTTATTTTGTATTTATCACTACAAATTTCTTTTCGCTTTTCCATCATCCCATGTGAGATGTTCCTTTGAACTCTTAAATCTTCTATTCCGATGTCTTTTGTTTTTTTTTCTTCCACTGGTCTTTTCACATATTCTCTTGTATTAGAATGTAACCCTTTATTTTGTATTTATCACTACAAATTTCTTTTTCGCCGCTTTCCATCATCCCATGTGAGATGTTCCTTTGAACTCTTAAATCTTCTATTCCGATGTCTTTTTTTTTTTCTTTTTTTTTCTTCCACTGGTCTTTTTTTATTCTTTGTATTAGAATGTACCCTTTATTTTGTATTTATCACTACAAATTTCTTTTTTAGCCGTTGTTCCTTTGAACTTTTAAATCTTCTATTCCGATGTCTTTTGTTTTTTTTTTTCCACTGGTCTTTTTCACATATTCTCTTGTATTGAATGTACCCTTTATTTTGTATTTATCACTACAAATTTCTTTTCCATCATCCCATGTGAGATGTTCCTTTGAACTTTAAATTTCGATGTCTTTTTTTTTCTTTTTTGTTCCACTGGTCTTTTCACATATTCTCTTGTATTAGAATGTACCCTTATTTTGTATTTATCACTACAAATTTCTTTTCGCCGCTTTCCATCATCCCATGTGAGATGTTCCTTTTGAACTCTTAAATCTTCTATTTCGATGTCTTTTGTTTTTCTTTCTTCCACTGGTCTTTTCACATATTCTCTTGTATTAGAATGTACCCCTTATTTTGTATTTATCACTACAAATTTCTTTTCGCCGCTTTCCATCATCCCATGTGAGATGTTCCTTTGAACTCTTAAATCTTCTATTCCGATGTCTTTTGTTTTTCTTTCTTCCACTGGTCTTTTCACATATTCTCTTGTATTAGAATGTTCCTATTTTATTTTGTATTTATCACTACAAATTTCTTTTCGCTTTCTTTCCATCATCCCATGTGAGATGTTTCTTTGAACTCTTAAATCTTCTATTCCGATGTCTTTTGTTTTTCTTTCTTCCACTGGTCTTTTTCACATATTCTCTTGTATTAGAATGTACCCCTTTATTTTGTATTTATCACTACAAATTTCTTTTTCGCCGCTTTCCATCATCCCATGTGAGATGTTCCTTTGAACTCTTAAATCTTCTATTCCGATGTCTTTTGTTTTTTTTTTCTTCCACTGGTCTTTTTTCACATATTCTCTTGTATTAGAATGTACCCTTTATTTTGTATTTATCACTACAAATTTCTTTTCGCCGCTTTCCATCATCCCATGTGAGATGTTCCTTTGAACTCTTAAATCTTCTATTTCGATGTCTTTTGTTTTTCTTTCTTCCACTGGTCTTTACACATATTCTCTTGTATTAGAATGTACCCCTTATTTTGTATTTATCACTACAAATTTCTTTTCGCCGCTTTCCATCATCCCATGTGAGATGTTCCTTTGAACTCTTAAATCTTCTATTCCGATGTCTTTTTTTTTTTTTTCTTCCACTGGTCTTTTCACATATTCTCTTGTATTAGAATGTACCCCTTTATTTTGTATTTATCACTACAAATTTCTTTTTTCGCCGCTTTCCATCATCCCATGTGAGATGTTCCTTTGAACTCTTAAATCTTCTATTCCGATGTCTTTTGTTTTTTTTAATCTTCCACTGGTCTTTTCACATATTCTCTTGTATTAGAATGTACCCCTTATTTTGTATTTATCACTACAAATTTCTTTTTCGCCGCTTTCCATCATCCCATGTGAGATGTTCCTTTGAACTCTTAAATCTTCTATTCCGATGTCTTTTGTTTTTCTTTCTTCCACTGGTCTTTTCACATATTCTCTTGTATTAGAATGTACCCCTTATTTTGTATTTATCACTACAAATTTCTTTTCGCCGCTTTCCATCATCCCATGTGAGATGTTCCTTTGAACTCTTAAATCTTCTATTTCGATGTCTTTGTTTTTCTTTTCTTCCACTGGTCTTTTCACATGTTCTCTTGTATTAGAATGTACCCCTTATTTTGTATTTATCACTACAAATTTCTTTTTCGCCGCTTTCCATCATCCCATGTGAGATGTTCCTTTGAACTCTTAAATCTTCTATTCCGATGTCTTTTGTTTTTTTTCTTCCACTGGTCTTTTCACATATTCTCTTGTATTAGAATGTACCCTTTATTTTGTATTTATCACTACAAATTTTTTTCGCCGAATTTCCATCATCCCATGAGAGATGTTCCTTTTTTTTCTTAAATCTTCTATTCCGATGTCTTTTTGTTTTTCTTTTTTTCCACTGGTCTTTTCACATATTCTCTTGTATTAGAATGTACCCCTTTTTTTTGTATTTATCACTACAAATTTCTTTTTCGCCGCTTTCCATCATCCCATGTGAGATGTTCCTTTGAACTCTTAAATCTTCTATTCCGATGTCTTTTGTTTTTTTTTCTTCCACTGGTCTTTTCACATATTCTCTTGTATTAGAATGTACCCTTTATTTTGTATTTATCACTACAAATTTCTTTTCGCCGCTTTCCATCATCCCATGTGAGATGTTCCTTTGAACTCTTAAATCTTCTATTTCGATGTCTTTTTTTTTTTTTTTTTTTCCACTGGTCTTTTCACATATTCTCTTGTATTAGAATGTACCCCTTTATTTTGTATTTATCACTACAAATTTCTTTTTAAGCCGCTTTCCATCATCCCATGTGAGATGTTCCTTTGAACTCTTAAATCTTCTATTCCGATGTCTTTTTTTTTTTCTTTTCTTCCACTGGTCTTTTTTGCACATATTCTCTTGTATTAGAATGTACCACTTATTTTGTATTTATCACTACAAATTTTTTTTCGCCGCTTTCCATCATCCCATGTGATGTTCCTTTGAACTCTTAAATCTTCTATTCCGATGTCTTTTGTTTTTCTTTTCTTCCACTGGTCTTTTCACATATTCTCTTGTATTAGAATGTACCCCTTATTTTGTATTTATCACTACAAATTTCTTTTTCGCCATTTCCATCATCCCATGTGAGATGTTCCTTTGAACTCTAAATCTTCTATTCCGATGTCTTTTGTTTTTTTTTTCTCCACTGGTCTTTTTTCACATATTCTCTTGTATTAGAATGTTTTCCATATTTTGTATTTATCACTACAAATTTCTTTTTCGCCGCTTTCCATCATCCCATGTGAGATGTTCCTTTGAACTCTTAAATCTTCTATTCCGATGTCTTTTGTTTTTTCTTTCTTCCACTGGTCTTTTTTCACATATTCTTTGTATTAGAATGTACCCTATTTTGTTTTGTATTTATCACTAAAATTTTATTTTTTTTGAAAATCATCCCATGTGAGATGTTCCTTTGAACTCTTAAATCTTCTATTCCGATGTCTTTGTTTTTCTTTCTTCCACTGGTCTTTTTCAAAATATTCTCTTGTATTAGAATGTACCCCTTTATTTTGTATTTATCACTACAAATTTCTTTTCGCCGCTTTCCATCATCCCATGTGAGATGTTCCTTTGAACTCTTAAATCTTCTATTCCGATGTCTTTTGTTTTTTTTTTCTTCCAATTGTCTTTTTTTAACATATTCTCTTGTATTAGAATGTACCCCTTATTTTGTATTTATCACTACAAATTTCTTTTCGCCGCTTTCCATCATCCCATGTGAGATGTTCCTTTGAACTCTTAAATCTTCTATTCCGATGTCTTTTGTTTTTCTTTTCTTCCACTGGTCTTTTTCACATATTCTCTTGTATTAGAATGTACCCCTATATTTTGTATTTATCACTACAAATTTCTTTTCGCCGCTTTCCATCATCCCATGTGAGATGTTCCTTTGAACTCTTAAATCTTCTATTCCGATGTCTTTTGTTTTCTTTCTTCCACTGGTCTTTTCAAATATTCTCTTGTATTAGAATGTACCCCTTATTTTGTATTTATCATACAAATTTCTTTTCGCCGCTTTCCATCATCCCATGTGAGATGTTCCTTGAACTCTTAAATCTTCTATTCCGATGTCTTTTGTTTTTCTTTCTTCCACTGGTCTTTTCACATATTCTCTTGTATTAGAATGTACCCCTTATTTTGTATTTATCACTACAAATTTCTTTTCGCCGCTTTCCATCATCCCATGTGAGATGTTCCTTTGAACTCTTAAATCTTCTATTCCGATGTCTTTTGTTTTTCTTTCTTCCACTGCATTTGCAAGATGTGAAAATCTCCCATTAAGAGAGAATTGATCAAAAGCATAAGTATTAAAAAAGTCAGGTAACATTGCATTTAAATTTTTGAAGATCAAAAGCAATAAAGCCACTAGGATGCAAGGGGTTACTGAGTGTTAGAGAATATGAGAAAAACTACTATTAAGGAGAGAGAAGAATAAAAGAACAAGAATTAAGAAGACAGAAGATAATGATTGACATTGCATTTAAATTTTTGAAGATCAAAGGCAATAAAGCCACTAGGATGCAAGGGGTTACTGAGTGTTAGAGAATATGAGAAAAACTACTATTAAGGAGAGAGAAGAATAAAAGAACAAGAATTAAGAAGACAGAAGATAATGATTGACATTGCATTTAAATTTTTGAAGATCAAAGGCAATAAAGCCACTAGGATGCAAGGGGTTACTGAGTGTTAGAGAATATGAGAAAAACTACTATTAAGGAGAGAGAAGAATAAAAGAACAAGAATTAAGAAGACAGAAGATAATGATTGACATTGCATTTAAATTTTCGAAGATCAAAGGCAATAAAGCCACTAGGATGCAAAGGGATTACTGAGTGTTAGAGAATATGAGAAAAACTACTATTAAGGAGAGAGAAGAATAAAAGAACAAGAATTAAGAAGAGAGAAGATAACGATTGACATTGCATTTAAATTTTTGAAGATCAAAGGCAATAAAGCCACTAGGATGGAAAGGGGTTACTGTGTATAAAAGAGTATGAGAAAAACTACTATTAAGGAGAGAGGACAATAAAAGAATAAGAATTAAGAAGACAGAAGATAACGATTGACATTGCTTTTAAATTTTTGAAGAACGTGGCTTCGCCGGTAATCTTGTAATGCACATAAATTCATAAAATCTAGGCACCAAACATGAACATTCATCAGAAAAATTACAACGAATGTATTTATAGAAAAGATACAAGGAAGCCATATTTTGGTAGTAGGTGACTGAATCTAAGATGCCAGGGTAGGATCAGTAAAATTGCAGATTCTACTTTTTATTTTATTAAGAATTTCTAAATGTTGATTGGTAAGCTAGTAGTTGAAGTGAGTTCCATACTTGGGAAGGGTAATAAACTGTTAGCATTGAACTTACGGATGCATGTATTTCTACCATAACATGATGTGGCTTTGCCGCCAATCTAGTACAGCACTTAAATTTATAAATTCGAGATACCATAGAGGAATGTTAGTCAGTACAAAGTCACTCCTTAGTCCACTAGAAAATTATTCAATTAGTGAAGCTAAAGAATATGCAACTTACTACCGTTCACATCTATCTATCTATCTATCTATCTATCTATCTGCAAAAACACACAGACACAAATATCTATATATCTGCTGTCAAAGATTAGGGTCATTTAATTTTGTCAGTTGATAAGGTGTGTTCTTTTAACTCAAACAGGTGTTGTGTCGACTAGTGCAGGTGTTCTATTGCTGTCGGTCTAAACTATATCGCTTAAAGTACAATGTTCTTTACTTTTGTTAGTCTGAATTTTTATTTTGGCTCATAAAGCTTCCTAATTTTTTCCAAGTTTTATACTTTTTATAAGACAAACGAGAATCTATAACATTTTAATGCATAGATTTTCCTGGATTTTCATTGTATACGATCAGTCATTTTTCGATTAAATACTGATTGTATTATTTTGACACTTCACTGTATGTGTGCGATGTTTAGTTTTGAGATTTACTTATGGAACAAATACATTGAGTCAGTTGCTTCGTCCACCGCAAGGAAAGTTGGCTCCCTGTGCCGCGCCAGGAAATTTTTCTCCTCGGAATCGATCCTCCAGATCTACAAATCAACAATTCGCCCTTGCATGGAGTATTGCTGCCATATAGCTGCATTCACTGGTTCCCAGACTTCATGAGTTCAAGCGCCCTACGAGGCTGGCATCCCGCTCTCACCCCTTCACTATCGAAACTCCTAAATGTAGCCGTCTCTTCTACTCCAATAGCTTCATGTCTCGCACCTCTCGCCTGTGGAACTCCCTTCCATATTCCAGTTTCCCTGAGAGCTATAATCTCCAACTATTCAAATGTAATGTCAATCGACATCTCCAGTTGCCTTGATCTATCCTCTATCCTTCTCCTCATCCTTCCCTCTATCACTCCTATCTGACCTTGCTTCAAATCTTCTGTAACCCCTTGCGTCCTAGTGGCTTCTTTTTGCTTGGGGGTGAAAACGCTTAAAAAAAAAAAAAAAAATTCTGTTAAAAAGATCTTTATCATTATCCAATGAATTTTTCGAAAAAAAAAAAAGACATGAGAATTGAATCAAAAAACAATGGTCTATACAATATATATATATAGGTGCCGCGAACGTTTTTGGTTGTAATGTTGATTTTTAAAAAAAAAATATTAATCTTTATTTTCCATAATTTTACTACACGTGTTTCTGGTCTCGCGACAGAAACACACGAAAATGGAAACAGATCCAAGAACACATATTGGTCAGTAAAATATTAAAGGATAAAATGCCGATAAGTAATTCATCATTTCTCTTGGACCAACCTTAATTGTTTTATGACCCTTCGCGCAGAACTCTTCACTGCCAGTTCAAGAAAGACATTCGGATTACTAACACAAAAACAGAGAATGTCTCATATCGAGAATATTTAACATTGAAAAACATAAGGAAAAAATTAATTATTTTTAATAATATGTGGAAATCTCCGCTTTTACTTGAAGACGGTCGCGAGACCAGAAACACGTTTAGTAAAATTATGAAAAATAAAGCATAATATTTTTTTTTAAAATCCACATTACAACCAAAAACGTTTGCGGCACCTCTCTTCTCTTCTTTTTTAATATATATATATATATATATATATATATATATATATATATATATATATATATATATATAATTTATTCGAAAATTGTATTTAAACATGTTATAAAATCACTAAAAAATACCCATTTTGTTTCCACAAATCAACACCATCACTTGATAAGACACCAGAAGCGTTGAAACAAAATGGCTATTTTTGTAGTGATTTTATAACATATTTATGTTATAATTTTTTGAATAAATAATTATATTTGCTCTACTAATGTATTGAGTATTCTTTTAAGAATAGTATTTTTTTTTAATATTGGAATTTATTCCGTAAACCAATCCTATATTTGCATATATATATATATATATATATATATATATATATATATATGTGGGAAACGATCTAAATAAAAGAGATTCGATTAACCATATATATAAAGCGATGACGTATTTATATAGGTATAGGTATAGAACAAATAACTTTTTAATCAATGACGTAAACAAAACAGTGCTCAATGCAATTAAACATAGGTATAAAGTATATATTAATAATTACACATATACTTACTTTTACAGTATGACTCAGACTTTCATGGCTTTCCGATTGATCATGTTCAAAAGGTAAACGTAAGTATATGCGTAATTATTAATATATATATATATATATATATATATATATATATATAATTGTGCATTTGGGCAGCAATCCCTCTTTTAATTTTTATTAAAGACGACTGATGGGGTACTGAGATGAAGCGTTTTATTTAAATTTTTTTCCTTCCGTCGAAGTATTTTCTTTTCTAGATATCAAGTGTGTAAAAATGTTCAAAATATTCGGTTATTCTAGAAGCCATTATCAAGGATTCTTTAAAATCACACACACACACACACACACACACACACACACACACACACATATATATATATATATATATATATATATATATATATATATACGCGTATGTTAGTGCATGATAATTTTAAAGTGACATTTGCGTGAGGGAAATAAACGAAAAAAATAGGCAAATAGGTAAACTATTACACTGTCATGTAGGTATAAATCAGTACCTGTGTGGGCTTTTGTCTACAAGCACTGGGCAATCAAAATAAAGGATTACCCACTTTCGTATGTTTATAATTTATTAACACCACCACTATATTTGCGTATAGCTATCACGGATCCCCACAAACATGTAAACTTGATGGTATCCCTGCAATAGTGCTTAAGAAATGTGTCCCTGAACTGACCCCTGTTCTCTCTAAACTGTACTATAAATACCTTGCTGCTTCTTGCTTTCCTGCTTGTTGGAAGTCCTTTTCTATAATTCTCATTTTAAGAACTCAGGTGTACCATATGATCCTTCTATCAGCATAGTAACCTTCTATCTCTTTATAGTAAAGACCCAGAGACTGTAATCAAGTCTGAATTGGTTAAGTATCTCACTTCATGAGGTTTTCTTTCAGGCAAGCAGTATGACTTTCGCTTTTCTAGGTCAACTGCTGATGTGTTACTGAAAATGACTATTAAGCTTTAGATGAGAATGATGAAACTTGAGTGAGCTTCAAATATCTCAAAGGTGTTTGACATGGTTTGGCATACTTGTTTTTTTCACAAGTTGAAAGCTTATGGTATTTATAGCCGAATTTTGGGTCGGAATCAATAGTTCTTAAGAAATGTGCTCCTGAACTAGATTTTGTTCTCTCTAAACTCTACAGTTCTTTAAGAACTCGAGTGAACCATATTTTGCTTTTATTAGAACATTTAAACATTTGTGTGAATGATAGCATAGTTTATGGTAGTCCTTCATAAATTCAAGATTTTCAGAGATCCTTAAAGCTGATCTCTCTGCTAACAGTTTTAACGGCTCCATAAGGAAAAAAAAACATAGATTGGAACGTTCAATAGCACCAAAACCAAGTTAGTATCCTTTCACTTTGATCAACATCAAACATATCCAGAGATTTTTCCGGTCACGATGGTCAATTGCACACTCAATGAGAATCTATGATGTGAACATTTATTTGAACTCGATTTCATTCCAGATAAAGAGCATATCTGGTCTGGTACTTTGCTATGTTTTTAGAGATTCTTGATAAAATACGAAGAAGGTGTTGCAATGCTATTAATTCTGACCTGGCATCTCGGTTACAGACATTCTCCTACTACCGTGATTTAGCTTCCCTGTGCCTTTTCTATAAATATTTCCATGGTAATTTTTCTGATGAGCTTTCAACTTTGATACCTAGACTTCATCAATTTAAGAGCAATAGTAGATTGGTGTCACGGTCTCACCATTTTACAATTTCAAATGGCTAGATGTAACCATAAATTCTACGCTAACAGTCTCTCCCCTCGCATTTCTCGCTTGTGGAACTCTCTTCCGGCTTCTTGCTTTCCAGTCAAATTTGACCTTCAAAAATTTAAATGCAGTGTCAATTGTTATCTTCTGTCTTCTTAATTCTTGTTCTTTTATTCTTCTCTCTCTTTAATAGTAGTTCTTCTCATATTTTCTCACACTCAATAACCCCTTGCGTCCTAGTGGCTTTCTTGCCTTTGATGTTCAAAAATTTAAATTCGGTGTCAATTGTTATCTTCTGTCTTCTTAATTCCTCTTCTTTTATTTTTCTCTCTCATTAATGATGTTTTCTTTTTCTCATATTCTCTCACACTAAATAACCACTTGCGTTTTGCGAGGAATGTTGGCTCTCTGTGCCGCGCCAGGAAATTTTTCTCCCCGGAATCAATACTTCAAATATATAAATTAACCATTCGCCCTTGCATGAAGTATTGCTGCCATATATGGTCTGGGGCACCTTCTGTTTACCTCGGAGTTCTTGACAAGATCCAGAGACAGATATGTAATATAATTGGCCCTGAGCTGGCATCTCGTCTACAGTCACTCTCTCACAGATGCGCCATCGCCTCTCTCTGTCTTTTCTACAAATACTTTCATGGTAATTGCTCCGATGAGCTTTCACTGGTTCCCAGACTCCATGAATTCAAGCGCCCTACGAGGCTGGCATCCCGCTCTCACCCTTACACTGTAGAAACTTTTAAATGTAGCCGTCTCTTCTACTCCAATAGCTTCATACCTCACAATCTCGCCTGTGGAACAGCCTTCCCAATTACTGTTTCCCTGAGAGCTATAATCTCCAACTATTCAAATGTAATGTCGATCGACACCTCCAGTTACCTTGATCTACCCACTATCCTTCTCCTCATCCTTTCTTCTATCACACCTATCTGCTCTTGCTCCAAATCTTCTGCAACACCCTGCATCCTAGTGGCTTCACGTCTTGCTCGGGGCGTAATGCTTAGCACCCCCCCCAAACAAACAGTAATACAAGTATGCGATTTATATCTTGGGAGAATGTCTGGTTCATTTTACACCGCCTCAGAAATTATCTGAGTTTCCCTGTCATCTTTTACATTTTGTACAAATTAGACCACAATTTTCGGAATTCAGCCATATCTAGATTGAAGTTTCCCAATCGTCACCTTTCAGCCTTGGCAGAGTCCAAAATTGCTTAAGCAGTCTTTCAGGGGATTTATTTTTCCAATCGGCGGCCTGTTTCTCCACAGATGCAAAGCCGTAAACCGATCGCGATACTTATATCTTCACATCCTGCTACCTCTTGCTATATCCATATCATTCAGTAACTCTCTACTTAGAGTGGCTCTTGAGCCTTGTATTAGCGAACTTCAGTAACAAATACATTACACAGGAAGTGCGTCTCCACACATCTAAATTAGTACATAATACGAAAATAAATAAATAAAATTTAGCAAAACTTCGTGCCTAAAAAAACAAAAAACAAAAATAAAACAAAGAGTGTCAAAAAGACGGTTTTTCCCACGACACTAGTATTATTTTGTATTACCGTTAGTCCTAGGTAATGTTTATTATTTTATAAAGCGATTATTAGAATTGTAATAAAAACCTAAACATATGGTGAAAGTGAGTTCATACATTTTCTTTGTTCTTGAGAACTGAAAACAAAAATAATAAAACTAATTATTTATTATATTGTTAATTTACACTATTTATTTGTTCATTGAAATGGTTGGCAAACAATGAGTATTTCATTATAATTGATTCATGTATTTTAATAATTTAGTAAATGTTTATAGATTTATAAGTAAAAACAATGCTTTCGTATTTATCTCTTTATAAAATGGTAAATGATAAATATTGCATTACATTAGTCTTAAAACAAGTTTATAAGTTTTAATGTTATAAATATAAAATTATTCTTGTAAATAAACAATCTAATAAATAGTCTTTAATATTTTTGTTGACAATTCTCAAGAACAAAAAATGTATGAATATACTTTAATGTTTGTTTTTTTTATTCCAATTGTAATCATCGCTAAACCTTTGCTACTGTCTACATTATATAAGCTGCTTACTCTAGTACAAGGCTAATAACATGCGGCATTAAATTTGTATTAATAATAAGAATGATTAGATTGAACTTTAGTCCATGCTATATATCGTCTACCAATATAGACTATTAAACTGAGGTTTTTATTTTGCCGAATGGATATATCATAAGTAAGGTGTCTTCGACACCTTACTGATGATATATCCATTCGGCAAAAATAAAAGACACCTTACTGATGATATATCCATTCGGCAAAAATAAAAGACACCTTATTGATGATATATCCATTTGGCAAAAATAAAAGACACCTTACTGATGATATATCATATAAAAAATTTTCTTCGAGGAAAACTCTGCCATGTCGTTTTCTTCTGAAGAAAATGACTGTTTATTCAGGAACAAGTGGCAGTTAGCCCCACTGGATCACCCAAGAAGAACTCAATGACTTTATCCATGATTTGTCGCTATCTAAGCAGCAGTCAGAGCTCCTGGCATCATAGCTGAAGCAGTGTAACCTGGGGATGACATATGTAAGGATCACTAGTTTCAGGGTACGAAACAAGGACAATGTCTATGTTCAAGCACTACAAGCAGAAGGACTGGGGGATCATGGAGCACTTTTGCGCCTGGTGAAAACTGTGCAAAACCCCCTTCACCCTTCCAACACCTGTGCACTCTATGCCCAGCTCTTAGTTCTGCTAAACTCAAGGAATCCTTGTCGGACCTCAGGTCTGAGAAGTGCTGTCGGATAATGTATTTGAGGAGCTTCTTAACTTAAATAAACTGGGAAGTATTTAAGTAAGTCTACTTTAGTAACACACGAGTACCAGATTAGCAAGGGTGTATTGGGAAGTTGTTACAGGCTCGTGGGTATATGGGATGCTGAATGTCACTCAAAATTCACTTTCTCCACACCCACCTAACTTGCTTCCCTCCGAACTGTGAGTGATGAGGAAAAGTTCTACCAAGATATTACTAAGATAGAAAGAAACTACCGAGGGAAGTGGTACCCCAGTATGATGGGGGACTTATGTTGGGTGCTCCTGCGTGACATGCCGAGATCCTCCAAATCCCACTTCTTAATGTCTGCTCTACTATGATGTGTATGTAAGGTATTATCCAAGTAATTTAGTTCTGTTAATACTCTATATCTATGCTGTTTTTTTTCTTATTTTGTTTTGTAATATGTCTTTGTAATAAACAAAATAAACACATATTTTGTATTAACATGGCGGTGTAATGGATAGCGGCTTGGGTTGAGGAATCGGAGAGCCAAGTTTGAATACCAGTCAAATCCATTACATTCACTTACGTACTAATATGAATCCTTTTCTTCTCCTCCGAGCTATGGGTAAATAGCAAGACAGACCGGGTCCTATAGCCTTGGATGGCAACTGGTCTACCACAGAAAAAAAATGGCAACCTACTGCGGGAAAAAATCTGCCTCATTAGTTATGTATCGAAAGATACATGATCGCCAAAGTGTGTATCACGCAATTCACATAACCGACTTATGCAGTATAATAAAAATGTTATATGTGAAAGCAAAAACGTTAGAAGTGATAGTGCAAAACCATTCTGAATTTTGAATTCACCTGTTCAAAATTAGTAAAAAAAAAGACAAAAAAAATCACCTACTCACATGTTTGTCTCAAACAAGAATTTTTTTGTAAACCAGTGTAATTTCTTTGGTATTGTGAGATTTTATTAGATAACTTAAGAGTTTTCATCATATTCTAAATAAATATATATAATATTTCTTTCAATTTCATATATATATATATATATATATATATATATATATATATATAATATAATTTGACACGAGTCATAAAGTTATATCAAAAGATACACAAGGTAATGTAAAGTTTTTGAGTGATATGAATATAACTTTGAAAATTGAACAATAATCATATAACAATCAAAAGCGAAGCTGAAAAATTAGCAAGATTAAAAAAGTAACATGTTTCAAGAATATTATAAAAAAGATATATGAGTAAAATTAAAAGTGTAAATGCAAAAAAAGTGAGATGACAAGTATTTGATAAAAATAGTTTTTCAAATGTACACAAAGAAAAAAGATGTGGGATATTAAGAACATTATTTTAAGACATTCTTATGTTTAACATTATTTTTATCGATACAAATATTTAAGTAAATGCTTTGTTTATAGTAAACAGAGAGCAGAGTTCGAATTCCAGTCGAATCAATTACATTCACTTACATGCTAATATTCTTGGGAAAGGCATCAATCCTCTTCTTCTCCCTTCCCTAGCTATGGGTAATTAGCAGGACAGACCGGGTTCTAAAGCCTTGCACGGCAAGTGGTCTACTGTAGAAAGAAATGGCAACCTACTGCGGGATAAAAACTACCTCGTCAGTCATGTATCGAAAGATACATGATCGCCTAAACGTGTATCACTGACTGAATAAAAAACACAATCCCTAATTATGACAGAAACATCTGTTAACTGTACAAAATTATTGCGGGAATTTAATAATATAAAACACTCTCAATTGCCCTACCACATAGTTAAACACACACTCATTCAAATAAAACAACAAATACGAAAAGGTACACGAAACGAAAGGTGTCACGCATCCAGCAGAGGAACCACATATTGTGTTCAGCTTTCGTTAATGGCGATACCACATTGTTACAGACAGGACTGACCTTAAAGATGAAAAACTTTCAGCGCAACATGCGAACCATAATATGTTCAATAAACGTGCACAACGGATTTACTAGCCTAAAGAAGATGTGATCCAGTGTCTCGACCTACCCACTACAGAGAACGCAGTTTAGAGATATTTTCCAAGTCCGCTGAACAAAGTCTTTTGTCGACCCTGAGGTCCAGCTAATCATCAGCCAGGTGAGTGATACCTAATCTAATCATTATTGAAACATTTCAACCCAGGCATCGATGGCCATATTGAGTGAGCCTTCGTAAAACCGAGATCGTTTCTCAGATCATATTGTATGGACCCCCTAAATAACACGTAATATAATATTATTTACATTATTCGGACTATTGTCCTCATCTTTGTCGCCATATTTATTACAACGTTTCGGCCATTATACGCTCCGGCCTTCTTCAGGTGGTTGGAATGTCGAACTGAGCCCTTTATTTCGCTCACTGGGGTAGACTGTTCTAGTTCCACGTGCCACGTTTGATGGATGTTAGTTATCAGTTACCTCCTGTTAATCTCCCTCTGAAAGTTCCCCATGCCTTAACCGGGTATTGAACTCACACTCTTTGGGTTCTGTCACTGGATCTAACCAACGCCTTTATCCACTGTGTCCATGTGTATAGACAGACGTAATATAATGTGCTACGGGACAACGCCTGGACGTCGGAGGTGTTTCAGAGCAAACCGACATTCACGATAGAACAGACCATTCGATTGGAGGTAAATGGGGGCCTCCTCCTCGCACGAGTGCACACTTCTCAGGGATGGGACGTTTTTATGGGAGTCTTCTTTTCAGAATTCGCCATCAGCACCCGATTCATCACATTCGTTCTAGGAATGCGATGCGAAGTATATGTTGACGAGTCTCAACAATAGTCATAGCCAGACCTCCTTCAGAAAGTTAGAGGTAACAGATCTCCCAAAGAACGTTGGGGTCCTTACTTCAAGAACTAAAACAACATCATTACTAATGGCATAAGTGTGGCAGACAGAAATGGAAGGACAGGGAGTCGCTAAAGGAGAATCAGGTAGATGTACGAGGCACCTACTTCCACCCTCAATTTTAAGTAAAGATTCCACAGACAAATCAGAAGATCCGAATTGGTGACAGGGGCCAAGACCAACGGTAATAAGTCTATTGGCTTGCGGTTGGGTACCTGAAAGGGTCCTCTAAGAGAAACTCGTTTCGAGGCACACAACTGCAAGCCAATACACTTATTACCGTTGGTCTTGTGCCCTGACACCGTCTCGGATCTTCTGATTTCTTTGTTGACACCAGCCTTCTTCCGCACTTCCGACCAATTTATTTCCTGTAAGAGATGCGGAACGAACCAACTATCTTGTCGGGCCCGTCTGTTCAGAGCTAGGGTCCTGGAAGTGAAACGCTCTTCCAGGCACCCAACCGCAAGCCAATATATTTATCGGCGTTGCTCTTGTGCCCTGTCACCGTCTCGGATCCTCTGATTTCTTTGTTGACACCAGTCTTCTTCCACACTTCCGACCAATTTATTTTCAGCAAGAGATCTTGACCGAACCAGCTATTGTGACGGGCGCGTCCGTTCAGAGGTATTGTGCGGGAAGAGAAACTCTTTTCCAGGCACCCAAACGCAAGCCAATAGACTTATCACCGTTGATCTTGTGCCCTGTCACCAATTCGGATCTTCTGATTTCTTTGTTGACACCGGCCTTCTTCCGCACTTCCAACCAATTTATTTCCAGTAAGAGATACGGAACGAATCAGCTATCTTGTCGGGCCCGTCTGTTCAGAGCTAGGGTCCGGGAAGTGAAACACTCTTCCAGGCACCCAACCGCAAGCCAATAGACTTATCGCCGTTGGTCTTGTGCCCTGTCCCCGTCTCGGATCTTCTGATTTCTTTGTTGACTTCGGCCTTCTTCCGCACTTCCGACCAATTTATTTCCAGCAGAAATCCGGACTGAGGCATCTATCGTTATCTGCACTGTTATCTTCATTCCCTTTTTCACTACTGGTGGTGTTAACGGAGATTGCTGCGTTGGACCAGCCTACTCCTGGAGTTTTTTGTGCAGGATTCATAGAGGCTTGTGGTTGGTGAACGCGGCTGGGCGAGTTGGGCCCTCCTGAGAGCATGTGGCATATTCTTTTCATATTGACGGTTGGACTCGAAAGTTTCACCCTCCTCACGTCAGATAGTCCTACACCAGGAAGGCCGGTTTGCAGCAATGGTTTCCCAGATCTCCAAGTTGACGTTGGCGTGTGTCAGAGATCTATATGAGAACAGAAAGCAATATTGTAGAAAGATATCAGGGAACCAATAACACTATTACAATGTTAAAATCAAAGGAATAGAATGGTGTTAAAATCAACTACTGAAAGATTGGTGACGTTTATAGAATGGAAAGAAACTCATATTAATATATAAAATAACAAATCATTTATGCTTTTTTTTCTGGTTGATATTTTGGGGGTTTATTGATTAAAAAAATATTAATGTTGTATAAAATATAATAAAGGTTGAGAATCCTTTATCCAAAATTCTTGGGGCCGGTTTTCATAATTTTTCTGATTTTAGCATATATCATCTATAAAATGGGTCAGCTTGAGAATGGAACCCAAACATAAACACGATATCCATTTACATTTCAATACACATCTTGTACATATACTCTGAAGGTAGTTTTATATAAATAATATATACCCTCAAAGTAGTTTTAAATAAAAGTTTAATAAATTTTGTGTACATACAGATACAGGTAGTGATGCTAGTCATGTAATTCTCACACAGATTTTTAAGTGATGAAATTTAGATTTCACGTAAAAATAAAGTTTTGTACTTTCTGTACGTGTACAAAACTTAGGATCACTACTTGAAAATAATATATAAATGCAGGACTTTTTGATATTTTGAATATCTTTAATGAGCATGAACCACCTGTTAAGTAATTAATGAAAGAACGTGTTGCTGTGCCAATCGCTAACAAAAAACAGGCGCCAACGTAGGCTACATAGCTGTGCTGGAGAATCCCTATCCACTAGAGATGAGGTCACGTACAACAGCTTCATATAACCTAAGAATCTTCCCAGTGCTTTCTGAAAGTTTCCATTTGTGAAAAAGCATGTCAGCACCTGAAAAACTTTTGGATTTTTGTACTTCAGATAACGGATACTCAGTCTGTACTTCTCAAACCGGTTAATATTATATTAAATAACGACAAATCAGCGACGTACAATGCGTTTTCGACCCCGGGCGGTCTTAGTATTTTTCCCTTTTTTAAACAAAACTGCATAATATCATTGTTGCAACAACAATATATTTCATTACACTAATTCACCTCAATGACGCCCCCCCCGCCAAAAAAATTGTCACCCTGGATGAACTACAGACTACACCCGCCAATAGGATTGATATAAGTTTAAAGTTCATAGACTGACCAAGATAAATTTATATCTTTGTCAGTCTATGCCTTTAAGACGTGCAAAAGTAGTAGACATGATTGACCAACTGTTGTATTCTGGCACACCTGAATGTGTTTTGGTCTACCAACTGGGATGTCTACTTAAATTTATGACATCCCAGTTGGTAGACTAAAACACATGCAGGTGTGCCAGAATACAACAGTTGGTCAATCATCTTTACTACCTTTGCATGTATTTTTAGTCTGCCAACTGGTTTGTTTACTTAGATTTATATCTTGGTCAGTCTATGAACTTTCAAGCTGACCCTCATATATATAAATATATACTGAAAAAAATTACCAACATTGGTTTGTAAATAGTAATTTTATTGTTGAAAAAGATTATTTGCGTAAGAAAATATGACACAGTCGTTGTAGAATCACATATTTTTCTGATTTTATTCAATGCTGTAATTCTTTCGTAAAATCTTACTTATCTCATGTCCTTTTCATCTCTCTACTACTTTTCACACACGCACACAATTTGTTGGTCTGTATTTCTTCAAAACTTATGACAAGACATATGCCCTGTAAACATCAATGGTATTGTTGAACTTTATTTTGCTACAGAAATGCAAGAAGGTTCCTTTTATGCCTGCAAGCAAGGAAAGCAATCAATTGGTTAATGAAACTTTACCTTCCCATAAACATTTTTTCACCTTAGGCACTCACACTTTCTCGCTACTTCTTCTATATTTACCTCAATTCAATCTCTTTCCACACTCTCTCAATTAATACTTATATTCTATTACACAGTAATTAATCCACCCACTAAGCATTTTCATACGTACATGTCTTCATTACTTTTCCTTTCATTCAGAAAAAAAAAGGAGTCTTTCATTCTTCAAAACCATATTTACTTTATTAAAATCATTCACTCTTACAAAATTTATTATTCTTCATTTCTGTCCGAATTCATTCATTCCAACTTCTTTAGCTTAATCACGCTAATTACGAAGCATTTTTTTTTTCTTTTATTCTTCCTTCTTTCAGTCATTCAATAACCCCAATGATCTCTTTGGGGTCTGCTCATGCGTATATTTTTTCCCTTTTTCTTCCTTTCGTTCATTTATTCAGTCATTCAGTACATCTATGGCCTTTTGACCTGAGTCGCAAAATTAACAATTAAAAGTCAATTACGAGAGAGACTTTGTTTTCGGGTAATACATTTTCCTCAGGCGTAGAAAAGCTCGTGCGCAAAACTAGTCCAGCTCACTTCGCATACTCCCTGTCCCCAACTACCCATTTATTTTTTATTCACTCTCGGCATCCTTCACGTTCGTTTTTGTGTCCCAATTCCACACTAGTTTGAATTCGGATAAATCTATCTATCTATCTATCTATCTATCTATCTATCTATCTATCTATCTATCTATCTATCTCATTCTATTCATATCTATCTATCTATCTATCTATCTATCTATCTCTCTATCTATCTATCTATCTATCTATCTCATTCTATTCATATCTATCTATCTTTCTTTCTATCTCATTCTATTCATATCAAATTATCTATCTATCTATCTATCTTTCTTTCTTTCTATCTCATTCTATTCATATCTATCTATCTATCTATCTATCTATCTATCTATCTATCTATCTAAATACCTTTCTTTTTTTCTTTCTTTCTTTCTTTCTTTCTTTCTTTCTTTCTTTCCTCTTTCTTTCTTTCTTTCTTTCTTTCTATCTATCTATCTATCTATCTATCTATCTCATTCCGTTCATATCTATCTACTTTTAATCGTTTCACCTTTGGATAAATCAATCTATCTATATCTATCTATCGCATTCTATTCATATATATCTAGCTAGCTAGCTATCCATTTATCTTTCTATGTATCTATCTATCTATCCATCCATCTATATTCTTATCTATCCATCTATCTCATTCTATTCATATCTATCTATCTATCTATCTATCTATCTATCTATCTATCTATCTATCCCAGTCCGTTCATATCTATCTACTTGTAATCTTTTTACCTTCAGATCTATCTATCTATCTATCTATCTATCTATCTATCTATCTATCTATCTATCCCAGTCCGTTCATATCTATCTACTTGTAATCTTTTTACCTTCAGATCTATCTATCTATCTATCTATCTATCTATCTATCTATCTATCTATCTATCTATCTATCTATCCCAGTCCGTTCATTCATATTCCATCTTTTTTTTGATTGTAATCTATTTATCCTTCTATCTATCTATCTATCTATCTATCTATCTATCTATCTATCTATCTATCTATCTATCTCATTCTATTCATATCTATCTATCTATCTATCTATCTATCTATCTATCTATCTATCTATCTATCTATCTCAGTCCGTTCATATCTATATACTTTTAATCTTTTTACCCAAGCTAGACAATAATGCCACTAAAATGTAAAGAGGTTACTGAGTTGTAGAAAATATCAGAAAAATACACTTTAAAGAAAAGAAGGCAATAAAAGAATAAGAATAAAGACAGTAGATAACGATTGACATTGCATTTAAATTTTTGAAGATCAAAACTGACTGTGAAGTAAGAAGCCAGAAAAAAAAAGTACGAGAGAAGAAACAGTTAGCATAGAATTTGCGGTTGCGTCTAGCCATTTCAACTGTAAAATGAAACTTAGCTGCCAATCTCGTAATGCACTTAAATTCATAAAGTCTAGGAAGAGCTCATCCGAATAATTACTATGAAAGTGTTTATAGAAAAGGCACATGAAACTTACGTTACGGTGGTGAAAAAATGTCTGAAGCCAAGATAACAGATCTGTCTGTCTGTCATGGGTCCTTACCTATAACTACAGAATGAACTCTTCCTAACACTATGTATACTACGCCTCTCAAGAGAAAAGGTTGAATCAAGCCAAGCTTCTCACCTTGTGCCACATGCAACCCTCGTGGGGGGGGGCTAGATACCGAATCAAGCCGAGCTTCTCGGCTTGACGGTTGAACTCTCTGCCTCTGTGCAGAGAGGAACCCGGACGAGGCTCCGCCGAAGGGCAGAGTCTCGTTCGGGGAGGTTGACCAACCCGATCCCGTTTATAAGGGGTTCTACGGGCATTTTTTAGCCGAGCCTACGGGCTCGGGAAACCCACGTTAAACTCGGCCTTGTGCCACATGCAACCCTCGTGAGGGGGGAGGGGGCTAGATACTGAATCGAGTCGAGCCGATAGTAGTTCACTCCAAACCAGACTGACAGTCATACTAACACCTTCCACATCTTTTATTATTATTTCGTGTAATATATCTTCGTTATTTCTACTCTTGTATTCGTCTTGTTCTTCCTTGGTCCTAACCTGGACCATAACATTATGTATCTCAGTTTGTATATCTATATAATAAATGTAAATGTCACTGTGTCACACTTTTTCAAATTTACTCCTAGAGGTCGAACCCATTTTGGAATCAGGCCGATTCCTTGAACAAATTAAAAACCTTATGGGCTGGTACCGGACCAGCATTCTTGAAGTTTTGGATTCCCAAGTTTTCATTACTGCAATTCTTTTTTTTACGTGATTTTTTACGACGATTTTTTTTTTTTAAGATAATAATTTTTATAACTTGAAAAGAAATTTAGGCATAATCGAAATTAATTGCGAAATCCCGCGAAAGTCACCCACGAAAAAGAAATATTTGTTTCTACGGAAAGTACGTACGTACATCAAAGAAATACGTACATCAAACTGTCTTTAAATTAAGTGTCGGCAGAAGAATTATCATTGAACTTTTACAAAGGTAAGCTTAAATATTAATGTAATACTTAAATGCAGCAATCAATTTTGATCAATCTTCTGTAGTTTATTGTTACCTATCGCTTCTACTCCTCTTTAGGTATTTTCATGAAGGCCCAATCAAGAGTACTCCGCAGAAGCTACCTTAAATGCCGCCCGATGGGTCGGCTTTTAAGCTAGTTATCAATATTCTTTATTCTATTCAGATCTATTTATCTATCTATCTTTTTTTCTTTCTTTCTTTCTATCTATCTACAATGCTGTTCGATAAAAGTGACTCACCTGATTTATTTTTCTAAATTTTCTCTTCTCCGATGAAATGAAAGTTGAGCTAAATTCAAAGGATAAGCGATCTAAAATCCGAAGAAGCTTTGAAAGCTCTTTGAAGTTAGCAGTAAGTACTGTCAAGCATCCGTTCAGTATAATGTTCTGGGGATGCTTTTCTTTTCATGGAACTGGTTTCTTAAAACCTATTGAAAAGACCATCAGGAGCCGGCAGTACAAGAGAATTTTAGAGTCTTGTCTGCTCCCTTCGGCTGAAAGGGTGCAAATCGACACCACCAAGCTCATTTTTATGCAGGATAATGCTCCCTGTCACAAATCAAAACTGATGAAGTAATACTTTGATGAGAAATAGGTGAGTGTTATGACATGGCTGCCCCAATCTCCTGACCTCAACCCCATAGAAAACTTATGGAGCATTATAAAGTCCAGGCTCTCAAGAAAGCAGTTGAGCAACAAAGAGGATTTGATTGTGAATTTCATATCCGAATGAAATTCAATGCTTGGAGATGAGATTTGCCAGAAACTAATCAAGTCAATGCCAAAAAAGGGTTGAAAAGGTTATTCAAAATAAAGGAGGACCCATAGATTATTAAATAATTCGAACGATATTACCAATTATAAATAAATTATGCCTCTATTATTCTTTATTTAAAGCTGTTCGGTTATGTTTCTATTGATTACTAGTTGCAGGAAATAAGCGAGTCACTTTTTTTTCCCTAAATCTCATTTATATCCAAAATTATAATTATCAATAGAATGCCTTAGGGTGAGTAAACTTTTTTCCTAGGTGGTAGGGAAGGGGTCTTTATATTAATAAGATTAAAAATTATTTCAACCCCCAAAACAATAGGCGAAAAAAGTTGTGAGTCACTTTTATCGAACAGCACTCTATCTATCTATCTATCTATCTATCTATCTATCTATCTATCTATCTATCTCATTCTATTCATATCTAACTGTCTATCTATCTATCTTTATTTCTTTCTTTCTATCTATCTCATTCCGTTCATATCTATCTACTTTTAGTCTTTTTACCTTCGGATAAATCTATCTATCTATCTATCTATCTATCTATCTATCTATCTATCTATCTATCTATCTATCTTACTCTATCCATATCAATCTACATCTATCTCATTCTCTCTCTCTCTCTCTCTCTCTATCTATATATATATATATATATATATATATATATATATATATATATATATATATATATATATATATCAGTTTGTACATGTTCAATCTGTCTCATTCAATTTTAAGTGCTTGAATGAGTGAAAACTGTCTAGTAGAATAATTGGACTTCGGTTTTTTGTATAAGTATTTTCAAAATATCAGTGACTGTAGTTATGGTTGTTTCAATGGCAAAATGACGGAATAGCAGCTAATTTTTCTTTCCTGTGTTTGCCATTGATGGAATTGGTAAGAATATCTTGTGCGTGTTTCTCAAATATACGATGATGCCACAAATAGGACCACACAGAGATATTCAAGAAAAAGGTGTGACATTCGAATTGTAATTAGCAGTATGTGCTAAACTCGGGCGTATTTTGATGTTTAATGTCGACTGTCTGCTGCAGATGTCAATTGAAACCTGACATACGTCACATTGCTGGAATGTGAGTCAAAGGTCGTGGTTTTCTGTGCTGTCATTCTATCTACAAATCCTGAATGCTTGAATATTTTTTGAAGCTTCTGATGAAACTGAAAATAAATATCTGTAAACATATAAAAGTCATTCGTACATAGGTGGGCGAGTGGCTAGAATATTTGTTTCTTCATCATGAGGTCCTGGTTCAAATCTCATCTCGGCGATGATGAGGCAATCCCAGCACTTTTGTAAAGTTCTTCGTTATGGTACCTAGAATTTTTATATTTAAGCGCAGACTGGCAATGAGGTCTCATTACTTTACAGTTGATCTAGCTAGATGTAGCCGTAAGTTCTATGATAACAGTTTCTTTTCTCGCACTTATCGCTTCGGGCTCCATGCTTTCCAGCCAAAAATTAAATGCAATGTCAATTGCTATCTACTATCCCCCTGATTACTTTTTCATCTTCCCTCTCATTATTAGTGTTTCTGTTCCTAATTCTTTCACACCCTGTAACCCCTTGTGTCTTAGTGGCTTTACTGCCTTTCTTGTGGAACTCCCATCCAGTTCCATGCTTTCCAACCAACTTTAATCTGCAATAATTTAAATGCAATGTCAATCGCTATCTACTGTCCTCCTGATTACTCTTTCTTCTTCCCACTCATTATTAATGTTTCTGTTTTAAATTCTTCTTCCACACCCAGCAGTAACTCCTTGTCTTTGGGTCTTCACCGCCTTGCATACGGTAATCATAGGGTGATACCGATTTAAAAAAAAAACGTGTCTGAAAAAAAGAACATGCCAAGCCTTGTGAGTGAATTTGGGTAGACGAAATCACAATTCATCGTTACCTAGGATTACGTAATGATCTTGTTCAAACTGTTGATCTGGCCTGGTGATGCGCACACAGAAACTATGACTAAGCTCCGCTCTAGATAGTGGGTGTTGAACAACCGCAAATTATTCTCTTTAAGTCTAATCTTAGCCAGAAAAGGTTGTATATTATAAAAACCTATTTTTGATTAATCGAATTGAAATGTCGAAAACGATTCATTAATTCTTCTAGATGATTCATAATTTGTTTTGGGTTTGTTTTTTTTTTACTTTTTAGTTCGCTCAATATAAGGTTCAATGGCCACTCGTGATAGAGGAATACTGATTGAAATTGTTGTAAAAGAGGAGGAACGGTAAACTAAGTATTGCATAATATAAGGGTATGTAGGACAGATAATCGGTTGAACCCAGACTTGAAAATGTTAAGATTGTAATGGTCAGAGAAGCATAACTTGTAATATAACGGTTCGCCCTCGACTTGAACAGATTAATATTGGAAATTAGCAGATTAATGATTGGAAAAGATGTTAGAATCTTAGAGCAGATACACATACAATCACTTTATTATGTATATAATTAAAATCATTTAAATTATTCCGAATCCTCGAGTAAACAGAAGGTTAGTTTTTGTTTTTTTGTTGTTTTTTTATTCAGTCGAGTTAGCTCGGACATTGATGAGTCTATTACGCCAACCATCACGGTCCTGCATCAAGTTCAGAATGTCAGTAGGGAGGCATTTTGTCATAACAAGTAACAGTTAACACTAGACTTGAACAGGTGAAGAAGATTGTTGTAATCGGAGAAGCATCCTTTTTGGAGTCAGTTCCATAGAGCAGTTTGAATTTAACGTATTTCAAAACAAAGAGATTTTTCCCATAAAATGCTCAATAAACAACTAGAATAGAATTCTTAGTACAATGACTACTATAAATGAATAATAGATCTAAGGATTGTACTATATAGTACTATATTTAGTGATGGTAGTAGTAATGGTAGTAGTATTGGTGGTTGTCGTAATTATTTATTCAGTTGAGTTAGCCTATCACTCGAACTATCATAGTCTTGCATTAAGGATGGAAGATCATTAAGATAAATTGTGTGTCATATCATAGCTTGTCAATGTAGGTGATAGCTGACCGACCAACTAGTCTTGCTTCATGGTTTCTAGAAGAGTAGATCATTCAGTGTCCCCAGGATATTGAACTCTATGTCAAAGCTGAATTCATAGAGTTACATAAAAGAAAATATTATTTTTTTTAGTGATTGCAAATAACAAAGCTATTAGAAAGATTAAAAAGTAGTGTAATGTTGGGGTGAAAACAAAATTGTAGAATATTTGGGTCAGTAAAGACTAACTTAATGGGTAATTTGCTTTTTAAGCCCCGCGCTAAGTATCTAATAAAAATTTGCCGAATATTTGGGTGTAAATTTACATGCTTAATTCGAAAATAACAAATAAATTTTGATAAGATCTACCGTTTTGGGGCTATCGAGAATAAAAGTTCGGACTCGTTCGCATCGCGGGAGCCATTACTAGCGTTGTTTGCACATATTTGCTGCTGAATAGACATTCACTTGTCTTGATTATTGTGCACGCAGTAAGTCCTCAGTTGCTCAGTAATTGAGACAAGTAACATCCGTAAAAAGGCCGTTAACAAGGTAATCTTCCGCGCAAATCTAATCAGTAGCGAATGTATGGAAACAAAGCCAGTAATGGCTGCCGTGCCGTAACGCGAATGAATCCGAACTTTTATTGTCGATAACTCCAAAATGGTAAATTTTATCAAAAAGGTTTCTGTTACTTTCGAATTAAGCATGTAAATTTACATCTAAATATAACTATTCGCCAAATCTTTATTAGATATTTGGTCCGGGCTTAAAAAGGCAAATGACACAACTTAACGATAGGACATTATACTAAGCGCCCATATTTTTTTTATGTTTCATATTAATTGTATTTAACAAAATTAAATTTCAAATCAGTTCCTTCCGACAAACCAAATTATGCCACAATGATTCTGAATGATTCTCAAATTATGCCATTACCAGAGAGGCAAGTAAAAAAAAAATGGAGGATAAAAGTAATTTCACATGAACATTAATAATCATCTCGCAAACTATAATCTCAGGTTAATGTATGATTGTCAGCAACAGGTAGAAAGCCAAGAGACACCAAAATCAAATAGAAAGCCAAAAGACACCAAAATCAGGTAGAAAGCCAAGAGAAACTAAAATCAGGTAGAAAGCTAAAAGACACCAAAATCAGGCAGAAAGCCAAGAGAAACTAAAATCAGGTAGAAAGCTAAAAGACACCAAAATCAGGTAGAAAGCCAAGAGAAACTAAAATCAGGTAGAAAGCCAAGAGAAACTAAAATCAAGCAACTGTTTTTACTGGGGATAGAAAATGTGCCACTGGAAAGTGAAGACGCATTGGAATAGCGTAAGATTCCCCTCAATAGCTAAGCAAAGTCATAAAAGAAAATTTCATTAGAAAATTATTAACTGTTAATAAGGTAATCTTGATTTATTCGGGAACAATATCAGAACAATCTAGAATAAATAGCATTTGGAATTCGAAGAAGACGGTGTTTTGCAAAGCTCTGTTAATTTCAACGGTTTTTTAAGAAATTAAGGTAAATATGAATTTGAATTGTAAATGGAATAATCATTATAGAATTAATAGTTGGAAACGGCAAACATTTTCGCAAAGGATAGTATAGTAAATAGCCTTGAAAGAGAAATAATTGAAATCAATCTCAACCGGAGATTACAAAAATTAACAAGTAAAAAAAAAAGTTTTGCATTAATTTTAGGAAAAAGAAGGGAAGAAAAAATGTTTCTCCCTTCTCCTTTGCTGGAATCTGATTGTTGTTTTTCCTTGTGGCAGCATTAACAAGGGTGAGAGATTCGAAAATTGTTCAAATTGTCAACGGTTTTTTCATTTTCATAGACCATGCACTTAACTTGAACAGCTCGCTTAATTGGAATCACAGTTTCTCTTTCGCAACACTTGTGTTGCGCATTCCTTACAGTAAGGATCCTACATCATCTATCTCATCTATTAAGAAAATTAAGATTTCTTTATTCAATTCGTCTAAAATAAGTACCACGGAATTTTCTAATCTACAGTCGACGATTCTAAGAGACTCCGTGCTCTCATCAATGCTAAGTTGATCGTGGGTGATGTCTCAGCTGCAGTTAGAGCATTGGCTTCATCCGATACTATGCTAGCTACTTCAGCAGAAGTTCTCACAGCGCTCCGTCGGAAACACCCTCGCCACCATCAGATGTCAGATGGAAAAAAATTATTCAAATATTGAAATCTCAAAGGAAGCAATGGTCGCCGCTCTGAAGTCTTTCTCGGGAAGCAGCAGTGGGGGTGTGGACACATCAGAGACTTAATTTTTGCCCACACTGCCGAAGATGACGAACATTTGAAAAGATCCATAACAGCTCTTATTAATTCCCTTCTCCGAGCTGAGATACACCAACATGCTTGTAACTTTTCAGCCAACTTACCGGCTTTAAAAACAAAGACGGAGGTATCCGCCCTATCGCTGTTGGTAACATTTTTCGTCGTCTCGCGGCAAAAATTGCTTGTAGAGTTGTTTTGAAGGAAGTAGGGCATGAATTGCGACCTGTCTAACTCGGGGTAGGCATACAGGGTGGATGTAAAGCTGCGGTCCATGCCATAGGGTCATTTTTCGAGAATACATTACTTGTTTCCCCACGTATCTTATTAAAGTTGGATATGAAAAATACTTTCAATAGCATCAGAAGGAATCATGTCCTGGAAGTTTGCCATCAACGGACTCCTTCCATATTTAAAATGGCTCATCTTTCGTATAGTCATCCAAGTATGTTGATCACCTCCAATATTATTATCTCTTCTGCTACTGGAATCCAGCAAGGTGATCCACTTAGTCCGCTACTATTTGCCATGGCTGTCGACGAGGTAGCTCGTTCCATCGCCTCTCCTTTCAACATATGTTATCTTGACGATGCAACGCTGGGAGGACCCGTCGAGGCCGTAGCTGCTGACCGCCGACGAGTTATTCCTGCTTTATCTCTGCTTGGACATGAGATAAACTCGTCCAAGTCAGAGATAATAAACTTGAATTATAGGGCAGATGATTTCGAGAGTGCTATCCCGGATATCAGACTCATCCTTGAGGATATTAAAATAACATCTAAGGAGGAATTGCATATTCTTGGTTCTCCAGTCTTTCCAATGACCATTCGAGAGTGTTTGGATACTAAGCATGTCATTCTAACAAGAATGACTGAGAAATTGCAACTAATTGATGGACACCCAGCCCTCTTCCTCTTGAAGAACAGTTTTTCACTACCGAGGTTCCTCTACACTCTCCGAAGTGCCTCTTGATACCTCAAACAGGATTTCTTAAATGAGATGGATATCACAGTTAAGAGATGTGCAGAGTTAAATTGTAACGTTAATTTCCACGACACAGTTTGGGGGCAGGCGAAGTTCCCTTTGAGTTTCGGAGGCCTGGGCCATCGATCAGCAGGAGACGGCCCTTCCAGCATATCATTCTTCACTTTCGTCCAGTCGCGAATTAATTGATGAGATACTTGGTGGATTGTCTCAATGTTTTTCAGATAGTTCTTTTGAACATGATTGCAGTGTATGGGCCCAAGAATTACTTTCTATCCCACGAGATACATCAAAACAGAAAAGCTTGGATAAAATAAAATGCGAGGCCAATTTTACTAATTTGAGTCTCTCTCTCTCTCTCTGGATCAGCATCGCCTCGCCTGTCTACTATCTGCTTCACAACCGAGTGGTGGCGCCTCTATCAACGCAGTGCCCTCTTCATGTACCGGTACCCTTCTAAATAATGAGTGCACGCGGGTTGGAGTCGCAATCCATCTTGTGCTCAAATTATGTGTGCGTCACAGATGCAGATGTGGAGTTTGGTTTGCATCCTCTCTCCTGTTGTTGTAGTGCCGGCCGCTTTCCACGGCATGCAGCAATAAACATAAATCATCATAATAGGTCTAGATGCAGCTGATTTCCTTTCCCAAATCGAACCTTATTGCCTCGATCATGGTGATGGAAAGCGGCCGGATGGCATTACCATTTTTCCCTTTTAAAATGGGGAAGCCGTTGATTTGGAATGCGACCTGTGGCGATACATTTTCGACCGGTAATTTGATCAGGTCCGCGGTTGAGCCCGGAGTCCGTCGCTAGAGACGCAGAGAGAAAAAAATAGTTAAATATTCTTCTCTTGCTGATAGATTTTTTTTACTCCTGTGGCAGTGGAGACTTCAGGGGTTATTGGCCCTCGTTCGATGGCGTTCCTTCGGAGGATTGGTGTGATTGTGTCTTGATTAAGGGATGAGCCTCGCAAAACGGAGTGGCTCATGCAGCGTGTCTCACTGGCAAGGGTTCGAGGTAATGCTTTCTCCATCTTTGCGGCTGGCAGAGGATAGCAAAAAAAAAATTGTCTATAGTTACTTTGTTCAAAACTTTATTCCAATAAATCATTTTTTAATTAAAACAAGAGAACTAAATGCAATATATATATATATATATATATATATATATATATATATATATATATATATATATATATAATTTTCTTTTCAAGAAAGACATTTGAATTACTAGCACGCAAAAAAAATTAATTTCTTTTTTGCTTGAAGAAGATCGCGAAACCAGAAACTCGTGTAGCAGAATTATGGAAAAATAGAGTATAATATATATCCAGAAAAATTATATTGGGAGAAAATTACCTGCATTCAGATAGAAAAAAAAGTAAGTACACACACACACACACACACACACAAATGCGCACACACGCGCGCCGCTGCTCCGGTAATCTTTTCATTTCCACACGGAAATGCTTGGCATGCCATCCAGATTTGAATTTAGAATGATCATTCTTTCTTCCGTTCACGTGAGACATAATGACACACCCATCAACGATAAACCGTTTTTGTGACGGTTCAACAAAGACTCAGTTTTCTATCAAAACTGCAACGACCATTTCAAGCGGTCAGACACACATTTGTAGACTCACATGACGAATTTAACAATGATCACGCGGCAAAAAGTGGATTTCACCTACTTCACATTATCTATCTATCTATCTATCTATCTATCTATCTATCTTACTCTATTTATATCTATCTATCTATCTATCGATCTATCTATTTTACTCTATTCATATCTATCTATCTATCTTACTCTATTCATATCTATCTATCTATCTATCTATCTATCTATCTATCTATCTATCTATCTATCTGATTCACTTTCCAAAACATCAAATGAGCGCATAAATTAGAGATAGATATCCCTTTGATGAATATGTTACTTTCACATTTTTTCCATTTTTTATCCTCATTTTTAGTAAGAGATCTGATTTGCAATGATAAACAGCGTGTCCATAAAGTTCGTGTGCACTTTAAAAAATTTATAACTTTATTTGTATTTGCGATAGAAATAATTTGTAAAAAGGATTAGAAAGAAGTAAATCTATATTTTTTAAGGTTTTATTAAAATTTTATTTAAGTTTCCACATGTCCTCCATCATTAGCAATACAAAGGGTAATACGATTTTGCAGTTCACGGAAAACATTTGCCAACCGATTTACAGTAATGCCTGAAGTCACATTAGTTATTTTAGCTATACTTAAAACTAGGTACTTTAAACTTTATAACATTTTTGACAGATTATTTCTATCGCAAATTCAAATAAAGTTATAAATTTTTAAAGTGCACACGAACTTTATGAACACCCTGTATAATTCTAATGCATAACAACATTACAAGAAACATTTTCGTTTCCTTAGTCTCTTTACGTTACAGAAAAACTTGTCCAATTTTGCTATTTTAATCATTATTTAGAATATATTATTTGAAGTGATATCTCCAGGATTATTTAGAAATGTTTTCTTGTTGCATATTTATTCAATCTGGCATTTCGTGCATTTTGAATTCATTCTTTACTTCTGCAAAATCTCATTTTTTTTCTTATTCAACTTCTTTCTATTCGAAGTACATAGTTTTGCTGATGTTGCAATTTTAGAATTTTTAATCACCTAACTTCATAAGTTAACTTTGCTTAACCTCCACAAAAAACATAAAAAGAACATTATCTTCCTACCGTACAGCGAGAAAGGTAACAATTTAGTTATACACCATATGTGGCCCTTTATAAAACTGGATACAAATAACGATTGTTGAACTTCAAAAATGAAAAAAAAAGGTATAAATAGAAATATTCTTCTTGGTACCGTATCTCTTCATGACGTGGGGGTTCATGGCTAACCACAACTTCCTATCCTGTGTAGCACGTTGTCTTTTTACTATCCCTACCTCTAGCTGTTCTGTCATCAAATTACACAATATCGGTTACTAGTTTACTATTGTCCCTCTTGTTTTCAATATGTTTTGTGAGTGTCAGATTTTCTAACATTCCATTCCCCATTATGTGTTCTAAAACAATCAGCTGACTCTTTATTATTCCAAGCGGTCTTTTTGCCTCCATTTTCCCTTTTCTTACTTTCGCTTCGTTTATGGTATTCTTGTAATTCATCAGTAAAGACAAATATCTGATGCCTCAAGTTTTTCTTTTCACCAGTAAAGAGATTTTCCAGTATTTACTGTCTTATAGACGGATTGATATTCCATAGTATAATACGTAGTCTTTATATTACATAGTATAGTTCATAGGCTTTATATTACATAGTATAGTTCATAGTTTTGATATTCCATAGTATAGTACATAGCCTTTATATTACATAGTATAATACATAACCATTATTTTACAAGTATGGTTCATAGTCTTGATGTTCCATAGTATAGTACATTGTCTTGATATTCCATAGTATAGTTCATAGTATTGATATTCCATAGTATAATACGTAGTCTTTATATTACATAGTATAGTTCATAGGCTTTATATTACATAGTATAGTTCATAGGCTTTATATTACATAGTATAGTTCATAGGCTTTATATTACATAGTATAGTTCATAGTCTTGATATTCCATAGTATAGTTCTTAGTGTTGATATTCCATAGTATAGTTCATTGTCTTTATATCCCGTAGTATTGAACATAGGCTTGATATTCCATAGAATAGTTCATAGTTTTGATATTCCATAGTATAATTCTTAGTCTTCATATTTCATACGTAGTCTTTATATTACATAGTATAGTTCATAGTCTTTATATTCCACTGTATAGTACCTAGCCTTGATATTCCGTAGTATAATACATAGTCTTGATATTCCATAGTATAGTTCATAATCTTGATATTCCATAGTATAGTACATATTCTTGATATTCCATACGTAGTCTTTATATTACATAGCATAGTTCATATTTTTGATATTCCATAGTACAGTTCATAACCTTGATATTCCATAGTATATTTCATAGTCCTGATATTCCATAGTATAGTTCGTAGTCTTGATATTCCATAGTATAATACGTAGCCTTTATATTACATAGTATAGATCATAGCCTTTATATTACATAGTATAGATCATAGTCTTTATATTACATAGTATAGTTCAGTGATATTTTTGTTTTTAACGATATTACTTGTTTCTTAATACTTTGCTTAGTTTTTAAAAAACATTTGTTATTTTCGTTTTTCTCTTAAAACACTTTCCAGTTATATCCCTTCCTCAAACAACACTCTTTACTCTTAATTTCACTCTCTGTAACTCCTTGCGTGCTAGTGGCAATCCAGTCTTGCGTGGGGTGAAATGCTCTTAAAAAAATTGTACTTCTGTATATGTTCAATTTTAACACTGCTATTTCGTAGTTCCCATAATGGGCTGTTCCTCTTGGTGACAATCATCTCACCAATAAGTCGAATAAACCCTCAGTGCAGGCCACATCTCTTCCATACATCACTTTCTATTTTGTGTTCTTTGTTTTCTCTCTAAATGCAGATAATTTTCTACCAATATAACTTCTGGATTGTTCTGATATTATTTCCGAATAAATCAGGATTCCCTTATTAACAATTAATCATTTAGAAAAGATATATATATATATATAAATTAAAATATTCTTCTTCTATATACTGTACCCCTTCACTGCGTTGGTGATTTGGGCTCTCCACAACTTCCTGTACTTTGTACCTCTTACTAAAATTTATCTTTTGCTATCCTTCCTAAACCCTGTTCAACCCATTAGGTAGATTATTCGTAGCTTTTTTCCCTCTTGCCTTCAGTATGCCCTTTGAGTGTCAAATTCTCTAAGCCTTTCCTTCATTAATCATCACAAAAATATCAGTTGCTTCTTTTCTATTCTAATTATGTTCTTTTTTATTTCCATTTTCCTTAAAACGTCGTCGTCGTTCACATGTTCGGTCCATGATATTCCAGCATCCTTCTGTAGAACCATATTTATGTTACATTAAGTCCCTTCTTTATCTGGAAGAAGAGTGTCCAGCATTGATTGGCATATAGAAGAACCAATAATGCATAACAAATCACTACTCCTTGGCATGTTTCTAATGAAACTTTCTTTTATGACTTTGCTTAGCTATTGAGGGGAATCTTACGCTATTCCAATGCGTCTTCACTTTCCAGTGGCACATTTTCTATCCTCAGTAAAAACAGTTGCTTGATTTTGGTTTCTCTTGGCTTTCTACCTGATTTTGGTGTCTTTTAGCTTTCTACCTGATTTTGGTGTCTTTTGGCTTTCTACCTGATTTTAGTTTCTCTTGGCTTTCTGATTTTGGTGTCTTTTGGCTTTCTACCTGATTTTAGTTTCTCTTGGCTTTCTGATTTTGGTGTCTCTTGGCTTTCTACCTGATTTTGGTGTCTCTTGGCTTTCTATCTGATTTTGGTGTCTCTTGGCTTTCTACCTGATTTTGGTGTCTCTTGGCTTTCTATCTGATTTTGGTGTCTCTTGGCTTTCTACCTGATTTTGGTGTCTCTTGGCTTTCTATCTGATTTTGGTGTCTCTTGGCTTTCTACCTGATTTTAGTGTCTTTTGGCTTTCTACCTGTTGCTGACAATTATACATTAACCTGAGATTATAGTTTGCGAGATGAATGATTATTAATGTTCATGTGAAATTACTTTTATCCTCCAATTTTTTTTTTTTTTACTTGCCTCTCTGGTAATGGCATAATTTGAGAATCATTCAGAATCATTGTGGCATAATTTGGTTTGTCGGAAGGAACTGATTTGAAATTTAATTTTGTTAAATACAATTAATATGAAACACAGTCAAAATATGGGCGCTTAGTATAATGTCCTATCGTTAAGCTGTGTCATTTGCTTTTTAAGCCCCGGACCAAATATCTAATAAAGATTTGGCGAATAGTTATATTTAGATGTAAATTTACATGCTTAATTCGAAAGTAACAGAAACCTTTTTGATAAAATTTACCATTTTGGAGTTATCGACAATAAAAGTTCGGATTCATTCGCGTTACGGCACGGCAGCCATTACTGGCTTTGTTTCCATACATTCGCTACTGATTAGATTTGCGCGGAAGATTACCTTGTTAACGGCCTTTTTACGGATGTTACTTGTCTCAATTACTGAGCAACTGAGGGACTTACTGCGTGCACAATAATCAAGACAAGTGAATGTCTATTCAGCAGCAAATATGTGCAAACAACGCTAGTAATGGCTCCCCCGATGCGAACGAGTCCGAACTTTTTATTCTCGATAGCCCAAAACGGTAGATCTTATCAAAATTTATTTGTTATTTTCGAATTAAGCATGTAAATTTACACCCAAATATTCGGCAAATTTTTATTAGATACTTAGCGCGGGGCTTAAAAAGCAAATTACCCATTAAGTTAGTCTTTACTGACCCAAATATTCTACAATTTTGTTTTCACCCCAACATTACACTACTTTTTAATCTTTCTAATAGCTTTGTTATTTGCAATCACTAAAAAAATAATATTTTCTTTATGTAACTCTATGAATTCAGCTTTGACATAGAGTTCAATATCCTGGGGACACTGAATGATCTACTCTTCTAGAAACCATGAAGCAAGACTAGTTGGTCGGTCAGCTATCACCTACATTGACAAGCTATGATATGACACACAATTTATCCTTAATGATCTTCCATCCTTAATGCAAGACTATGATAGTTCGAGTGATAGGCTAACTCAACTGAATAAATAATTACGACAACCACCAATACTACTACCATTACTACTACCATCACTAAATATAGTACTATATAGTACAATCCTTAGATCTATTATTCATTTATAGTAGTCATTGTACTAAGAATTCTATTCTAGTTGTTTATTGAGCATTTTATGGGAAAAAATCTCTTTGTTTTGAAATACGTTAAATTCAAACTGCTCTATGGAACCGACTCCCAAAAGGATGCTTCTCCGATTACAACAATCTTCTTCACCTGTTCAAGTCTAGTGTTAACTGTTACTTGTTATGACAAAATGCCTCCCTACTGACATTCTGAACTTGATGCAGGACCGTGATGGTTGGCGTAATAGACTCATCAATGTCCGAGCTAACTCGACTGAATAAAAAAACAACAAAAAAACAAAAACTAACCTTCTGTTTACTCGAGGATTCGGAATAATTTAAATGATTTTAATTATATACATAATAAAGTGATTGTATGTGTATCTGCTCTAAGATTCTAACATCTTTTCCAATCATTAATCTGCTAATTTCCAATATTAATCTGTTCAAGTCGAGGGCGAACCGTTATATTACAAGTTATGCTTCTCTGACCATTACAATCTTAACATTTTCAAGTCTGGGTTCAACCGATTATCTGTCCTACATACCCTTATATTATGCAATACTTAGTTTACCGTTCCTCCTCTTTTACAACAATTTCAATCAGTATTCCTCTATCACGAGTGGCCATTGAACCTTATATTGAGCGAACTAAAGTAAAAAAAAAAACAAACCCAAAACAAATTATGAATCATCTAGAAGAATTAATGAATCGTTTGCGACATTTCAATTCGATTAATCAAAAAATAGGTTTTTATAATATACAACCTTTTCTGGCTAAGATTAGACTTAAAGAGAATAATTTGTGGTTGTTCAACACCCACTATCTAGAGCGGAGCTTAGTCATAGTTTCTGTGTGCGCATCACCAGGCCAGATCAACAGTTTGAACAAGATCATTACGTAATCCTAGGTAACGATGAATTGTGATTTCGTCTACCCAAATTCACTCACAAGGCTTGGCATGTTCTTTTTTTCAGACACGTTTTTTTTTTAAATCGGTATCACCCTATGATTACCGTATGCAAGGCGGTGAAGACCCAAAGACAAGGAGTTACTGCTGGGTGTGGAAGAAGAATTTAAAACAGAAACATTAATAATGAGTGGGAAGAAGAAAGAGCCATTCAGATAATTTACTGAGGCGATTAATCACTCTGCAACAAATTTCAAGTTAAAAAAAAGTACATGCCACATAAGACCTGTTTAAGTGTTAGAAAAGTATATTGATACTAAATCTGACCTTTTTTTCCCTTAGATTAGGCACCGTTTTCATGTACTTTAAATCATAATTTATTATTATTGGTTATGAATAAAAAACAAAGAACTTTCAGTTTATACAACATTTGTCCTCTTAACCCTCTTGTGTATAGTGTCATCCTCTCTTTTTATATTCCAGCTGTAGTCTGCCAACACGCCAGGGTTCCATTTTCCTTTAAAACGTTTCTCCATCACTGAAATATCCTGAAGGAATCTCTCGCCATGTTCATCACTCGCATCACCAAGATTTACCTCAAAGTCCAAATGAGAGTGGAGTACATGAACTTTAAGGAACATGTTACACCCCATATCATGATAATGACGTATTAGATCATTTATAACTTGCACATAGTCTTCTGAACGATATTTTCCAAGGAACTTATCACAAACTTTCTTGAATGACTCAAAGGCAAATTTTTCTTTTTTCTTGAGATGTGTGTTGAAAGTTTCATCAAGTACAATTTCTTGAATTTGAGGACCTATGAAGATACCTTCTTTTATTTTAGCTTGACTTAGGGAAGGGAACTTTTCTGCAAGATATGCAAATGCGAGGGAATCTTTGTCCAGGGCTTTCACAAATTGTTTAAACAAACTAAGTTTAATATGCAAAAGTGGTAAATGGATTTTATCACTTTGCAGAAGTGGTTTGTGCTTAATATTATATTTCCCTTGCTCAATTTCATCTCTAACGGGCCAATGCTTGCGTACATAATGTTCAGTTGTTGCTCTGGAGTCCCATAAGCATAGGAAACAGCAAAATTTAGTATAGCCAGGCTGAAGGCCTGTAAGCATGGCTACAATCTTGAAATCTACACAAATATGTCATTTATGGTTATTATATTATACGCTCGTTAGAATTGTTTTTAAATTTTCATATGATTCTTTTATGGTTGCGCTGTAAGCTATGGGAACAGTTGGCAGGGTGTTGCCATTGTGTAGCAAAACAGCTTTGATGCTTTCTTTGGATGCATCTAAGAAAAGTCACCAGTTGGTGTTATCATATGGTATTCCTAGTTGTTCAAAAAGTTTAGCGATGTCATTACAGAAGCATAAGTCATCTTTCATGGTAAACAATACATGCAGTTTTTGTGAACGTTTTCTGTACAATGTTATCTTCACTCCTTTTCCAAGAAGATTACGTTCTTTAAGCCTTGATGCTAGAAGCTCACTTTTGTCTTTGGTTAAATAGAGATCTCTACATAAGTCATTTAGAGCCTCTTGAGAAAATAGTATTGGTTTATTCATGCTTTTTAGATCATTAAGTTCTACTGTTTCATCACTGGAATGTTCAGCTCCACTTCTTGAATTCCACATTTCTTGATCTGGGGGTTTTGGAACAGGCAAATCTTTTGAGTGCTCAACTGGGCGCATTGCTGACACTTTGAGAATAATCTTTTATTACTAAAATAATATACCGAAACCTAAATTATTTTTTATTTTCTCCTGTTACCATTATCATGTATGACACTTGCTTCACAAAAATGGTGTTGCACTCCTAAAACTTGGGCGATAGAAAGGAAGAGATTCTTGGCCTACAATTTTAAGAACGTTGTTAAACCACTATTAAACCCACATTGCACTCACCTTCAATGTAGAAATGAAGTTAGGTTAGTCACTTTTGTAGACCGAAGGAATCTGTGTAGGCTGTTGAAATGACGGGTAATAGATACCCGATTGTTTGGTCATAACAAGAATATTACTTACTAGTTTTTTCAAAGGGAAGAATGAAAGTGTATTAAAGAACAAGTATACAATTGTAATATAGATTAGTTTAGGAAGAAATCAAATTAAGCGCAAACATTTATATCGTATGTGTGTCTAATAATCGTTTAACAAGAGATTCGGATAACGCAGACGCCCCCCCCCCCACATATATATTAAACTGAACTTAGTCAAGTACTTATTAATAGATACATATATATACGTATATACACATCTATCTATGCATATCTCTTTTTATCTTTCAGTCATTCCCCCCATGCATACATGCATATATATGCTACAGGTAAATGTTAACAATACCAATGTGCTACCCCATGAAAATAATAAACAAAAACTTCAAATTCAAAAGCAACCAACAATAAACAAAATTTATTACGAGTATACTAGTAATGTTTTAAAACGTATTTAACCAGCATATAATACCATTTGCATCCGGTTAGCTCCTTTATATTGTGGATGCTTGTTTACAAAAAAATAAATAAAATAAATAAATGACGAATAAATAACAAATAATAAATAACAGCGCGTTCACGCGAGTTTACAAAACTCACCATCACAACAATCACAGTTACAATAAGTTTCGCAATTCACCCATGAGGATGATCTTGGAGGTGATCGAAGGTACTGGGGTTAACAAACATGGACTACAACGCCTTGATGAGTTTCGGCTTAATATCAAGAAGCTAATTAGAAAACTAGAAAGGATTATTATAAAAATAAATAGACATAATTTGTCTACATGTCTATATTATTCAATGAAACATGCTTGAATATATATATATATATATATATATATATATATATATATATATAGTTGGACTGATGTGAGTTTCTGACCCTGGGTTTCACGCTTTTACGATTATCAATCCAATTAAATATGTTAGCTCTATCAATGATATCACTGATTTCCAATAAGTACCGCGCATATAATATATGTGTGTGTGTGTGTGTGTGTGTGTGTGTGTGTATGTATGTATTTATGTATGTGCGTATATTTAAATTTGTCCATGTGTTTACAGTGAAAAAGTACTCAAATGAACAGACATATGAAATTGAACTTAGTCACACACTTATTTACAGATTCAGGTTGCAATGGGTTGCAATGGGTAAATTGTCGACGCTTAATATTTTTAATGTCGCGAATGATCGTTGTTTTTGATTTTCTCGTCTGCACAGTGTAATAGGATCGGTTGGGCACCATCTGTGAGAAAAAGTGTACCATGACGTCATTCAATCTGCCAGAAATTTGGAAACGGTATGCTGTAATGCTTGACATTCGCTCCTTAAGTTCCAATATGAACATTTCAGAGTGTTTGGGTATCAATCTGAGGACAGTGAAGAAGATTCAGAAGGAGTTGGATGAATCCAATGGTGTTTGGAGTGATGGCGATATTATGCCTTCATTCAACTTCCCAAGACTCTCACACTTAACTGGGAGGTCACATTTAATTAAAGTGCCTTAAGGCGGTAGTGCTGCCTTGGGTCAAGAGGGTGGCTGCTGGATATCATATATCTGGCAATATGAATCTTCACCATGTCACACAAGCAGAAGAACCCAGTCGTGATTGTCAGACAATTTCTGCGACCATATCATCCCTTACACCTGTCCACCTAACTCTCCAGATTGCAACCCCTTTGATTATTATATGTGAGGTGCAGGTGAACGAGAGACTAACAAAACTATGTGTAACGCCAAGGATTATGGCAGCATTCACCAACTTAAACAAGGCGACCGTCCAGACGAGTTGCAGGAGATTCCAAAGTCGTATATATATTTGTGTATTTAGGCAGCAATCCTTCTTTCATGCACATTTTCATGTTGTAGTATGGCCTATATAAGTTATTTATCAGTCAAAATTCGTAAATAATTATATAGGCCATACTACAATATGCTTGACACGAAGACTCAATCTGTACCTCTCTGACCATAGCTCAATTAGATCTCATTTAAATATTCATGGAGACCTACCGGACCCTATTCGTAACATACTTGTTGACAACACTAATATAATAGCATCATCTACATGCAAAAAAGAAGCCTAATTGATATAAAAAACAACACTTAATAATATTAACTTTGAACATGGACACAATATCTTGATTGTGTTTTGAAAATAAAACGTTATATAAATACATACATACACCAAACTATTTCTTGTTAACAGTTAATATATTTCAACCTTGAAAATGGCTAAATGTATAGCCGAAAGCGCTTGGATAAAAAGGACATTCGGACAGTTTTTATATAATTTATCATCTGATAAAAAAAATTATTAGATCGCGTAAGAAATTGTATAAAAAACTAAATCAAAGCACCTTACCTGTTGTACTCAATGAAATGTGCATACATACATACATACATACATACATATATATATATATATATATATATATATATATATGTATGTGTGTGTGTGTGTGTGTGTGTGTGTGTGTGTGCATTCTTCTTCTATACCTGTGATACTTCAGGGCGTTGACGATCATGGTTCGCCACAACTTCCTGTCCTTTGCAGCTCTTCATCCATTTACTCAAGCACTCTCGGTAGGTTATGTGCTGTTTTCCTCTGTTTCTCTTGCCTTCAATCTGTCCTGTGAGTATAAAATTTTCCAAGCCTTCTTTTCTCATTATGTACCCTAGTAATTTCAATTATTTCTTCATATATAAGTGTCGTTTCTTTTCCATTTTTTCTCAAACTTTGTCGTTCTATAGTATTATCAGCATTTCTGTTGCTTTCTTCTACAAGTATAAGGAGATTGTCCAGCATTCATTACCACATAGGACTGATATATTCAGTTCCGTAGTCCTTTGTTTCTGACAAGATTTTTCTGTTTCTTATTTTGCTTGTCTTTTGGAAGGTAACACAGAAACACATCACTGTATGTAAATGTGTGTCTGATACAAAGATATCAGACACACATTTACATACACTCATGTGTGTCTGTGTTGCCGTGTATATTCGTGTACATCTGTGGTTTAACTTTTGTAATAGTCAGTTAACTGAGACGTGTTCCGTTTAATAATGACCAAATATTCATATCGTGAGCACACGGATATGGTTATTACATACGGCCGCGTCATTGGTAATGGGCGCATGGCTGCACGGCTGTATCAGAAAGCACCCTACTCATTCAACCTTTGCTGCCGTTTATCGTCGCGTGGCTGAGACAGGATCCGTGGTATCACAAACTATGGATCGAGGAAGACCGAGATCCGATCGTACGCCTGACTATCAGCACAGAAACCGTAACTAAGGTCTGTTCATCATAGTTGAAGTATAAACCACAAGTAGGTTTTGTGGGTGTTGAATGAACACGTGCGCTAGGTCAAGGGTCTGCAATAGAGATTGAATACGAATGGCCAACTACACACACACACACACACACACACATATATATATATATATATGTGTATATATATATAATTATTTATTTAAAAATATGATTCCTTCGCTACATAAGAGTTCTTATGTTTCAAAACAAGAGCCAAAAACTTCAATATAATTATTTGAATTAAATTGAATTAAAGTATCAAGCTCTGTTCCATCTTCAAGCGAAATTTTTGGAATAACTAATTCTTGAAATTTATGTGTTTTTATAAGCATTTTCATTATTAAAATTAAAATTACTATGGTAACGGCTAGAGCCATTATTTAAAAAAAGGGGCCTAAGGGTTAATAATTTGTATCAATATCTCAGTTACATTCAAAGAGGTTAAGTTAGGGTATGGTTGGGGTGTCTAAATTTAAAGCGGAAGATGACATCGTCTGGTCTGGTCAAATGTCGATGGAGATTTATTATTTATTTTTTTATTTTATTTTCTTTCCTGAAAGGGTTTTGTGTATATAAAAAACTGTCATAATTAGCTAACATTTGTTTTGATTTTTGACGACTTCATAAAGGTTTTAAAACTAAACAAAATGAACACAAAACGATCAGCTTTAAAAAAGCACTCGTAACTGGAAAAACCGAATGAAAAAAGAATGTTAACAACAAATACTTTTTCTCACCCAGTTCTGCGGAATCAGAATCAACGTTGAGTTTAAGCAAGCTAATGAGCCAATTGGAGTAAAGTGCCATGCAGATTTAAATTTTTCCCACTTGTGACGAATGCAGCTATTGATTTTTTTGCATGTAGTTAACATTCGTGTCAGTCAGCTGTTGGCTCTTATGCTGGCCAATAGAATCTTCCTGCCTATTCGTTTCAACCAGCTATTGGTTCTCACTCTGGCCAGTAGAAAATGGCCTCAAACTACATGGAAACTGCCGTAGATGCATGAAAAAATCGATTATTTCCATTATCGATGGGAGTTGGGAAATGCAAAGTCGGTGTTGGCCTTCCCGCTAACTTGGAGCATGTGTATGTAAATTTTGGTGCAAATACGTCGAAAATTGAGGCCGTGCATTTTTTAACACACACACACACACACACACACACACACACACACACATACACACACACACACACACACACACACACACACACACATCCTGCCTTTTACAGATAGAGATATTATTAATGTGTATTGTTTCTATTGTATTCTTCAAATATATACAAATTTGACAATGAAACTTACTCTAATAGTCAGTTTCCATATAATAAGTTCTCATAGGTATGAATAATTCGATGTTATAGAACTTCCTGTTCACAAAGTGAAAGGTAAACATTTACACTAATTTTGATTTTTGTATACGCTGTTTATTGTCTTTATACATTGCTATACCAATTCATGTATTTACATACATACACCCCTGTGCAATTGAATTGAATTCAAACGAATAATTACGTTACTATTTACTTTCTTTTTCATAATTTTCCAATGGAACATGTCCATGTTAGTACTCCGTATGTCCATTCCACGAAGTCTTTCTTTGCAGATTGACCACAGATTCTCGATTGGATTTAAATTAGGACAGTTTCCGTGCCAGTCTATAGTACTTTGATTTGCTCACTGGTAAGGTTTACCAGTGTGTTCGTGCAACATTACGATTTTCATACTCTTCCTTGAAGTAACGTCCATCGCAGACAATGGCCGTAGGACAACTAATCGACAATCATGACAATAGTGTCTAGGCATGGTAAAAATCTGATGCAATCACGGATGACACAATATTTTTCAAGGTCAAACAAATTTCATCACACACCCTGAAAATAGTTTCATAATTATGCACACTACTGCAAATGAAATAATTTGAGGAAACAATAGAAATCAATTACACACTGTCACTCCAGTGGGTCTAAAACTGACCGCATGGTGGAAGAAAGGAAACTAAATCGGGTGTTTCAACTAATTTGAACAAGTGTACATATATACGTACGTACGTACATACATACATACGTAAATATGACTGCCTTCTTGTATCGAGCTTTACCATCATAATACATCCTGCAAAGATTTGCCGATGTCACGTACGAACATGACATTTAAGCTTGCATCATAATAATCATAACTTTTAAAGCTAAAGACAGCCTTACGCACCATTTAGTAAGATAATCTAAAATATAGTGCAATGCCTGTGCATGAAATTTTAAAGTGAAGGAAGACGGTTCATAAGGCCAACCACATTCTCTGAGCAACACAAATAATGACCCAAAAAGACGAGTACTGGTTGCTAGTGTGCCGCAGGGTGTTACATCAGTTTTATTTCTCCCAGGGAAATTTCCAAACAAAGATTTAGGGGTCACTCGAACCATTTGCACATGACTGGGAGCCTAACAGATGCCACCACACTGGATCAGTGTAGACCTTGGAACAAAAGCAATTAAGAGGTGGCTCTACGCTCCTTAAAACCCACTAATCTCTCCAGATGCCTTGCTACCGGATGTAGCTTATCATTATACCCAGGACAAGTGAATATTTCGTTGACAACAGCGAGAAAGTGCAATACTTACGAGCATGCAACACCTAAAAACGTGGAAGGACATGCAATACACAAAACCTAAGATTTGAACTGGCAAAGATGAACAGAAAGAAAACATCGGGACCAGTCGCAATTATAATAAATATACTATCAGCCTTAAACGATTTTGGTGTCATCAAGTTCACTGAAATTATAAATAAAATATATGACATTAGTGATGTATAACATTAGTGATATACTGGAAGACTTTAGTAGATTTATTTTCATAGCAATACCTAAGAGTTCAGGTGCAAGTAAATGTGATCAATCGAACAATCAGCTTATTGAGTAATATAATTAACAACAATCGAATTTTGATTAACGGAGCGTGTCGAAGAATTATACTGAATCAGAAGGATGAATAGTGTAGCTTCATTAAAGACACGGAGACAAGGAATAATCAGAATGCTGTCAGTGCAACCAATACAAATACACATTTAATCACCATAGAGAACTTTTCCTTGTTGCCATTGACATGGCTGATGCTAACCTCCCCTTGTACATTTATAAATCTACCATTCGTTTGTGCATTGAGTACTGCTGCCATATCTGGTTTGGTATTCCTACTATATATCTCCATATTCTTGAAAAAATATATCAAAAAATCGTCTGTAATGTAATCGATGCGAACCTGGCATCTCGACTTCAGTTACTTTCACACCGAGGGTGATGTGGCTTTCTAAATATATTTTGTGTTTTCTGTAAATATTTTAATGACGATTGTTCTAATAAGATTTCCTACTTGGTGCTTCGACTGCATGAAATTAAGCGTGCTGCTAGATTGGCAATTAGGTCTCATTGTGTGCAACTGTATGTTCTATACATATTTCACATACTTTTCACCTGTGGAACTCTCTTCAAATGTATTACCTCCTCTCCACATACAATCTTCAAAAATCTAAATGCAACGTCAATCGCCATCTTCTGTTTTCCTGAAATTAACAGAAAGGTGTCCCAGAAATGTATAGTCTCATTGGAATAGTGAAAGATGCCTCCCAGAAAATAAACATACAAGATTAGATAATTTCGTTAGAAACAAAAGAAAGTGACGAACAGCTGCGTAATATTAATCCTTCTATATTGCAGTAAATGTTGGACAAATTACTTAGAGATGAAAACTTGAAAGAAAAGAGTTAGGCCTCTGAAAAGGGCTGTAAGAATGCACTATGTACAGAACGTTTGAACAACAATGAAGCGTCTGTTATGTACACTATTTATATTATTCGGACTATTGTCCACATCTTTGTCGCCATATTTATTACAAAGTTTCAGCCCTTCAGTATCTGTCTATATTTCTGAGATGAGGTATTATGTACACTATTTACATTATTCGAACTATTGTCCTCATCTTTGTTTCCAGGTGGTTGGAATGTCGCTCCCTGGGGTAGATTGTTTTTAGGAACCGTTTATGTATATATTTATTTTATTTAGATATTTACTAAATTTATTTGTCTTACAAGGATAAAAAATTGTGAAAAATACGTAATTATTTACATTATTCGGACTATTGTCCTCATCTTTGCCACCATATTTATTACAATGTTTCAGCCATTGTATGCTCCGGCCTTCTTCAGGTGGTTGGAATGTCGAAGTGAACCCTTTATTTCACTCACTGGGGTAGACTGTTCTAGCTCCACGTGCCATGTTTACTGGATGTCAGTTATCAGTTATCTCCTGTTAATTTCCCTCTGAAAGTTCTCCACTGCCTATTGAACCCACAAGCAACTCTTTGAGTCCTGTCACTGGATCTAACTAATGCCTTTATCCACTGTGCGATGTGTCTTCGCTGGGGTAGACTGTTCTAGTTCCAGAACAAAGTTGAGGGTGATAGTCCAAATAATGTAAATAGTGGATAATGAGACATTAAAGAAAACTGAAAACACATAATGAGGAAAGAAGACTTGAAGAATTTGACACTTACAAGACATAATGAGGCAAGGGGTACAGAGAGAGAGAGAGAGAGAGAGAGAGAAAGAGAGAGGATACGTTGATAAACGTTATTTAGAGTTAAAAGGGGAAAGAAGCTGTGAAGAGCCATGATCTCCGACGTGCTTAAAGGACATGAAACATAAAAGAATTGAGTAGGAAAATATCAAATCAGATGTAGAATGAATAAGAGGAAATGAGTCTAGGTGGCGAATACTTTTTGTTATACAGTAATTTACACACACAGAGACACGAATATATATATATATATATATATATATATATATATATATATATATATATATATATATATATATATATATATTTATAAGAATGTATATTAATAGTATCTGAAAAAAGTTTTAGACAGACAGGTAGGTAAATACGAATCACTTAATACAGATAAAAATATTGAGACAGACACAGATAAATAAATGACTATAGACTGTGATAGATAGATAGATAGATAGATAGATAGATAGATAGCAGACTGAGATAGATATGAATAGACTGAGATAGATAGATAGATGGGAAGAGACTGTAATAGACTGGTACATATATATACACAATATATATATATATATATATATATATATATAAAATGACATAAATCAAAAAAAAATTTATATTTGTATTAATCTATGTCTGTCTCATTCTCTCTCTCTCTCTATATATATATATCTAGAAAGATAGATATATCTAGATAGATAGCAAAGACAGAAACAGACGTATAGATACATGTGAGATGAATTGGTATATATATATATATATATATATATATATATATATATATATATATGAAGAAATATAGTCTTAAGATGTGCTATATTTATGGGATAAAGTGCTCAATATCAGAGATAGAGCGTGCGTAAATATAAAAGTCAACATTGAAGTCAACACTTAGATGAGATCGTCAGGCATGATGATTGTATCGAGCATGAAACAGACTGTCGCCTTTAAGTGTTGACTTCAACGTTCACACACACACACACACACACACACACACACACACACACACACACACACACATATATATATATATATATGGTAATATCAATCAACTAAGTGAAAATTTGATATTTAATATATATATATATATATATATATATATATATATATATATATATATATATATATATACAAATGTAAAAGAACGTAGAATAAAATTACATTGTTCAAAAAACATTAATTTAAAATAACCTCTCAATACAAGAGTAGAGCAATAAATATTTACTGTTACATGAACACATTTAAGTAATTACATGTTATAATGCAACAGTGTATAATATATATATATATATATATATATATATATATATATATATATATATATATATATATATATAAGATAGATAGATATATGAGAACAGGCTAAGATAGATAATGATAAGGAGGATATTCAAGAAAAGATCAGTGTTAAAACAATTAACAATTGTACTCTGACTCATAAAACAGACAAAAGAATAAGTGAATGCATTGTTCAGGTCGATGACAAAAATTACAACAGGGAATGGGTTTATAGTAAAAAAATAACAAAACCAAAAAAAAAAAAACCAAAAAAAAACACTCTCCCTCTCTCTCTCTCTCTCCATTTATATTTCTTTGAATAAAGTGACAAGGTACTTTTTGTCTTGTTTTTATTTTCATAATGTCTTCTTGTATACGTACAAGTGTCTTTTCTTGTCGTAATGAATTTAAAACTTGTTCAAATGTGTATTCAAACCCTTTCGTCCTGACTGTTAGCCATTTTTATTTTTTGTTATACCAAATATAATACATGG
>CAHIKZ030002282.1:157500-160000 GCA_903632075.3 Acanthosepion pharaonis | reverse complement strand
TCTTCTTCTTCTTCTTCTTCTTCTTCTTATTATTATTATTATTATTATGTTTATGTTCATTTTCTTCAATGAGCGATCATAGCTCTTCGTAACTTCTAGACATTCGTGGTTCTTAGTAAAAATTCGCTTTCTGATAACTTCTTAATCTCATTACTTCCAAACATGAAAATATTATTCTTCTTCGTATGTGACTATAATCCATTTCAACTTAACCTTCTAAAATTCATTAGCCTTCTTTTTTCTTCTTCTTCTTCTTCTTTTTCTTCTTTCTTCTTCTTCTTCTTCTTCTTCTTCTTCTTCTTCTTCTTCTTATTATTATTATTATTATATGTGTTATGTTCATTTAGGAAATGAGCGATCATAGCTCTTCGTAACTTCTAGACATTCGTGGTTCTTAGTAAGCCTTCGCTTTCTGATAACTACCTTAATCTCATTACTTCCAAACATGAAAATATGCTTCTTCTTCGTATGTGACTATAATCCATTTCGACTTCTAAAATTCATTAGCCTTCTTTTTCTTCTTCTTCTTCTTCTTTTTCTTCGTCTACTTCTTCTTCTTCTTCTTCTTCTTCTTCTTCTTCTTCTTCTTATTATTATTATTATTATTATTATATGTGTTATGTTCATTTATTTGAGCGATCATATTCTTCGTTATTCTTCATTTTTTATTCTTAGGAAGGTCATTAACATCTTCATCTTCGTAAAAACTTCTTCGTATTTGACTAGCCAAATATTCTAACATCGCTTCTTCTTCTTTTGTTCTTGATTAACATATTAGAATATCTTCTTCTTTTATTATTATAATTTTGGAATTTTCTTCTTTTCTTCAACACTAATCTTCTTATCAGGACCAGTCTTCTTTTCTTTTATTTTGATTCTTCTATTTATTATCAGCCTTAAAATACGATTCTTTGGCTTAAAGACACGGTCAACTTCAAACATTCAATTCTTTTAACGGGCATTATTTTCTTTTCTTCTTCAACTGAATCTTATTTCATTATTAAATTTACAAGGAATTTCAATATTTGATAATCCAATAGAATTCTTTTAGTCAGATTTTCTTTTTCTTCTTGCAATGTTTTTTTTCAGGTGCCTTCAAATTATTCTTCTTCTTCTTCTTCTTCTTCTTCTTCTTATTCTTCTTCTTTTATTCTATTATTATTATTATTTCCTTTGTTCATTTGATTATCTTCTTCTTCTAACTTTGCTGAAAATCTTTTACAGTTCTTAATGAATTTCTTAAAAAATATACTTTGTAAAATCAAATATTTCGAAACATGAAAATCTTCGCTTCTTCTTCTTTGCTTATTAATCCATCTTCACTTTAAATTCATTATTAAAGTCTTCTTCTTCTTCTTCTTCTTTTCTTCTTCTTCTTCTTCTTCTTCTTCTTCTTCTTCTTCTTCTTCTTCTTATTTATATTATTACCATTTTCTTCTTCTTTTTATTTGTTATTGCCATCTTCATCTGGTTTTCTTCGATCCTCTCTTATACTTTTTCTTTCTTAGTAAGCCTTTATATTCTGATAACTTCCTTAATCTCGTTACTTAAAAACATGAAAATATGCTTCTTCTTCGTAATCTTTCTATAATCCATTTCGACTTCTAAAAATTCATTTAGATTTCTTTTCTTCTTCTTCTTCTTCTTCTTCTTCTTCTTCTTCTTCTTCTTCTTCTTCTTCTTCTTCTTCTTCTTCTTATTCTATTATTATTATTATTATTATTTTATATTTTAGGAAATTCGCGACTATGTCTTCATTTTGGCATTCATTAGTAAAGTTCCCTGTCTCATCTTCGAACTAAATATCTTCTTCTTCGACTATTCTTCGACTTTTTCATTAGGAACTTCCTTCTTCTTTTCTTCTTTTCTTCTTCTTCCTTCTTCTTCTTTTTCTTCTTTTTAAAATTTCTTCTTTATTTTATTATTATTATTATTCTTCATTTGAAATGGATTCTCCTCTTCTTAAAAACATTCGTGGTTCTTAGAAATTTTCGGATAATTATCTCATCTTCTTTATGCTTCTTCTTCTTCTTCTATAATCCATTTCTTAAAATTCATTATTCTTCTTCTTCTTCTTCTTTTCTTTATTACATTCTTCTTCTTCTTTTTTCTTCGTCTTCTTCTTCTTCTTCTTCTTCTTCTTCTTATTCTTATTATTATTATTATTTTCCTTATTATGTTCATTTAGGAAATTCGCGAAATCATAGCTTTCGTAACTTCTTGACATTCGTGGTTCTTAGTAAGCCTTCGCTTTCTGATAATACCTTAATCTCAATACTTCTTCATGAAAATATTATTCTTCTTCGTATGTGACTATAATCCATTTAGACTTCTAAATATTCATTAGTCTTCTTTTTTTCTTCTTCTTCTTTTTTTTCTTCCTCTTCTTCTTCTTCTTCTTCTTCTTCTTCTTCTTTTTATTTCTTATTATTATTATTATTATTATTATTATTATATGTGTTCTTTCATTTCTGAAATGAGCGATCATTTCTTCGTAACT
>CAHIKZ030002282.1:135000-155000 GCA_903632075.3 Acanthosepion pharaonis | reverse complement strand
TAAAATTCATTAGCCTTCTTCTTCTTCTTCTTTTTCTTCGTCTTCTTCTTCTTCTTCTTCTTCTTCTTCTTCTTCTTCTTCTTATTATTATTATTATTATTCATATTATTATTATTATATTCTTTTCTTTTTTCATTCTTTAGGAAATGAGCGATCATAGCTCTTCGTAACTTCTTGACATTCGTGGTTCTTATTAATTCTTCGCTTTCTTAACTCCTTAATTCATTATTCTTCTTATTAAATATGCTTCTTCATTCATATTTCGTATGTGACTATAATCCATTTTCTTATTTTTCTTCTTCTTCTTCTTTTTTCTTTTTTCTTCTTCTTATTCTTCTTTTTATTCTTCTTCTTCTTCTTCTTTTCTTATTCTTCTTCTTCTTCTTCTTCTTCTTCTTCTTCTTATTATTATTATTATTATTATTCTTATTCTTTTTATATTCATTTTATAATTTTTCTTCTTCTTCTTCTTCTTCGTAACTTCTTCTTTTTCTTCTTCTTATTCTTCTTCTTCTTCTTCTTCTTCTTCTTCTTATTCATTACTTCCTTCTTATTATTTCTTCTTCTTCTTCTTCGTATTCTTACTATTATCCATTTCGACTTCTTAAATTCTTCTTCTTCTTCTTCTTCTTCTTTTCTTCTTCTTTTATTATTCTTATTTTCTTCTTCTTCTTCTTCTTCTTCTTCTTCTTCTTCTTCTTATTATTATTATTATTATTATTATTATTCTTCTTATTATTCCTATTCTCATTTGGGAAATCGATCATTCTTCTTCGTAACTTCTATTCATTCGTGGTTCTTAGTAAGCCTTCGCTTTCTTAACTCCTTAATCTCATTATTCCAAACATCTTCTCTTCTTCTTCTTCTTCTTCTTACTATAATTATTTTTCACTTCTTCTTCATTATTCTTCTTTTTTTTTCTTCTTCTTCTTATTTTCTTCTTCTTCTTCTTCTTCTTCTTCTTCTTCTTCTTCTTCTTCTTCTTCTTCTTATTATTATTATTATTATTATTATTATTCTTATTATTTATGTTCTTTTCTTAATGATATTCATAGCTCTTCGTAATTTCTAGACATTCGTTCTTCTTAGTAAATTCTTATTCTTCTGATTTTTCTTCTTCTTCTTATTTAATCTTAAACATTCTTCTTATTCTTCTTCGTATTATTTCTTAATCCTTTTCTTTTCTTAAAATTCATTCCCATCCTTCTTTTTCTTCTTCTTCTTCTTCTTATTATCTTCTTCTTCTTCTTTCTTCTTCTTCTTCTTCTTCTTCTTCTTATTATTATTATTATTATTATTATTATTATTATTATTCTTCTTATTTTCATTTATAATAATGAGCGATTATTCCTTTTCTTCTTCTTCTTCTTCATTCGTGGTTCTTATTTAGCTTCTTTTCTTCTTAACTTCTTAATTCCTTATTCCAAACATTAAAATATTCTTCTTCTTCTTGTCTTCTATAATCCATTTTATTCTTCTTCAATTCTTCTTCTTCTTTTTCTTCTTCTTCTTCTTATTATTATTCATCTTCTTCTTCTTCTTCTTCTTCTTCTTCTTCTTCTTCTTCTTCTTATTATTATTATTATTATTATTATTCTTATTATTATTATTATTATTCTTATTAAAATTTTATTCTTCTTTTCTTCTTCTTCTTCGTCTTTATTCTTCTTCATTCTTCTTCTTATTATTATTATTTCTTCTTCTTTCTTCTTAATTTTTATTTAATCTCATTATTTCTTCATTATTATTTTCTTCTTCGTATCTTCTTTAATTCTTTTCTTCTTACTTCTAAAATTCATTATTTCTTTCTTCTTCTTCTTCTTCTTCTTTTCTTCTTCTTCTTCTTCTTCTTCTTCTTCTTCTTCTTCTTCTTCTTCTTCTTCTTCTTCTTATTATTATTATTATTCTTATTATTATTATTATTATCATTCTTCATTTCTTCATTCTGCTATGGACACTTTTCTACCAAGTCTGCGGAAAAACCTTAAAATAGGTCGTCTTCTTGTTGTTATAATTATTTCATTTTATTATTTTTTTTTTTTTTTTTTTTTTTTATTTCTTCTTATTCTTATTGCTTCTTCGTTTCATAGACAAAGTTCTCCTTAGTGTGTGTGCTGTTCTTAATAAGACAATTTTCTGTATGTCTCTTAAATCTTCATTCTTGGATTCTTTTCAATGTGTTGTTTTCGTTCCATTTTTATTCCATAATTCCAAAATTCACCTTCTTACTTCACTTCTTCTTATTCTTGTTTTCAATTTCCTTCTTTTTTCTTTTCAATTTCCATTCTTTGTATTTTGATAGTTTTTCAAATTCTAGACTTCCTCTTCTTATTTCTTACAATCCGCTTATTCTTCTTCTTATCATCTTAATCTTCATCTTTTTTCTTCTTATTTTTCTTCTTATTATTCTTTTTCTTCTTATTATTCTTCTTCTTCTTCTTATTATTATTATTATTATTTTGTCTTCTTCTTTTTTGGAAATGAGCTTCATTAGCTTTCGGCTTATTCTTCTTTCTTTTCTTAATAAGCCTTCTTTTCTTATAACTCCCTTAATTCTTATTTAAAACATCTTCTTCTTCTTCTTCGTATGTGACTATAATCCATTTTTCTTCTAAAATTCTTATTAGTATATTTTTCTTCTTCTTCTTCTTCTTCTTCTTCTTCTTCTTCTTCTTCTTCTTCTTCTTCTTCTTCTTCTTCTTCTTCTTTTCTTCTTCTTCTTATTATTATTATTATTATTAATCTTTTAATCTCATTTTCTTGAATTCTTATTTCATAGCTCTTCGTAACTTCTAGACATTCTTGGTTCTTCTTAGTTAGCCTTCGCTTTTTGATAACTTTTTCTTAATCTCATTAAAAGATCTTCATTCTCTTATTCTTCTTCTTCTTATATTACTATTATTTTTTCTTCTTCTTCTTTTCTTCTTTAGCCTTCTTTTCTTCTTTCTTCTTCTTCTTTTATTATTCGAACTTCTATTTATTTCTTCTTCTTCTTCTTCTTCTTCTTCTTCTTTCTTATTATTATTCCTATTATTATTATTATTATTATTATTTTTTCTTATGTTCATTTTCTTCTGTACATATTCATTTCTCTTCGTAACTTTCTTCATTCTTGGTTCTTCTTCTTCTTCTTTCCTTTTCTTATAACTCTTCTTTCTTCTTCTTCAATTACTTTATTCACATTCTTAACATTTTTAAAATTCTTCTTAAAACACTATAATCCATTTTTACTTCTAAAATTCATTATTCTTCTTCTTCTTCTTCTTCTTCTTCTTTTCTTCTTTCTTATTATTCTTCTTCTTCTTCTTCTTCTTCTTTCTTCTTCTTCTTATTATTATTATTATTATTATTATTCTTATTATATGTTTATGTTCATTTTCTTTAATTCTTAATCATTATTCTTCGTAACTTCTTCATTCGTGGTTCTTAGTAAGCCTTTCTTTTCTTATTATTATTAATCTTATTACTTCAAACTTCTTCTATTTTCTTCTTCGTTGTTCTATAATCCATTTCTTCTTCTTCATTAGCCTTCTTTTTCTTCTTTTCTTCTTCTTCTTCTTCTTCTTCTTCTTCTTCTTCTTCTTCTTCTTCTTCTTCTTCTTCTTCTTATTATTATTATTATTATTCATTATTGATCTTTTCTTCATTTAGGAAATGAAAGATCATAGCTCTTCTTCTTCTTCTTCTTTTATTATTTTTCTTATATTTTAATTTCTTCTTTCTTAACTCCCTTAATCTAATTAAAATTCCAAACATTCTAATATGCTTCTTCTTCTTCTTCTGATTATAATCCATTTCTTTTCTAAAATTCATTAGCCTTCTTTTCTTCTTCTTCTTCTTCTTCTTCTTCTTCTTCTTTTTCGTCTTCTTCTTCTTCTTCTTCTTCTTTTCTTCTTCTTCTTCTTATTATTATTATTATTATTATTATTATTATTCTTCTTGTTCATTTAGGAAATGATTTTCTTTTTAATCTTCATTTCTTCTTCTTCTCGTGGTTCTTAGTAAGACTTCGCTTTCTTCTTCCTTCTTCTTTCTCTCATTACTTCCAAACATGAAAATATTCTTCTTCTTCCTTTTTGACTATTAATTCATTTAAAATTCATTCAAAAATTTTCTTTAAACTTCTTTTATCTTTTTTCTTCTTTTCTTCTTCTTCTTCTTCTTTTCTTCTTCTTATTATTAATATTATTATTATTATTATTATTATTATTATTTATGTAAATGATCATTTCTTGACGATCATTCCTCTTCGAACTTCTAGACATTCGTGGTTCTTAGTAATCTTCGCTTTCTGATAACTACCTTAATCTCATTACTTCCAAACATGAAAATATGCTTCTTCTTCGTATGTGACTATAATCCATTTAGACTTCTAAAATTCATTAGCCTTCTTCTTCTTCTTCTTTTTCTTCTTTTTCTTCTTCTTCTTCTTCTTCTTCTTCTTCTTCTTCTTCTTCTTCTTATTAAATTATTATTATTATTATTATTATTAATTTTATGTGTTATGTTCATTTAGTTCGATCATAGCTCTTCGTAACTTCTAGACATTCGTGGTTCTTAGTAAGCCTTCGAAACTGATAACTCCCTTAATCTCATTACTTCCAAACATGAAAAATATTTTCTTCTTCTTTTTCTTATTAAAATATTTAGAAAAAAAAAAAATTCATTTCTTCTTCTTCTTCTTCTTTTTCTTCTATCTTTTCTTCTTCTTCTTCTTTTCTTCTTCTTCTTCTTCTTATTCTTATTATTATTATTATTATTATTATTATATTATTATGTTATTTTTATAAATGAAAATCATTAATCTTCGTAAACTTCTAGACATTTTAAGTGGTTTTTTACGTAAGCCTATCATTTTCTGCTAAATTCCAAAAGAAAACTATTACTTCAAACATGAAAATATGCTTCTTCTTCCTTTGTGTCTATAAAATTAAAATTTAGACTTCAAAAATTCATTAAATTTAGTCTAAATTTAAATAAAGATTATGTCTATTAAATTTTCATAATTTTCCTGGTCCAAAAACTTCCTGGATTTTGAAAATTTAAAGAAGTTTTGTCTTTTAATAAAAAAACAATTTCACTTTCCTGTCAAACCGTTTAAATATCAAAATTTTTTTCGGTCTTCTTCTTAATATGTTGATTTTTTAAAAATAAGAAGATCGATGTCCATAAATTATAGGAATATATTTTTTTTGCGAAAAAATATTTTTTAAAATGTATATATTTAAATAAAAACAACAAACAAACCTGAAAAAATTTTTTTTAAATAATTTTGTTCACAATAATTTATTTATAATTTTATTTTCACAAAATGGATTTGTAATATATTTAAGTTTTGAATTATTTATTTGATCAAATAATGGATTTCAGATTTTTGTTTTTGACGATTATTACAACAAACATTAAAATTTTCTTTTATTTTATTTTTTTTCCCCTTTACCATATATATAAATATTCTCAAACATTTTAAATCGATCCTTATTGTTTCCATTTTATAATTCATTTAGCATTTTTATTTTATCATTTCATTATAAAAGTTTATCGTCTAATTCTTTAAAATTTAAGATGTTTATTTTTAAAAAATCTTTAAAAAAATTTAAATAAACAACATTGTTTGTTAAAATCATGTTTCTTTTAAATATAGAATCAAATAATGTTTATTTTTTTAACGTGTAGAAATGTGTATGCTCAAAATTGGAACATGTTTTTGTTCAGGGTTATGTTTTTCTAATTATTACTAACTTTTATTTAAAATTTCCTGTTTCTAATTTAATGATAATTTAATTTATATATTTTTCTTTTTGTAACCTCGTTTTAAGTTCAAAAATCATACTAATCAAAAAGACGGGCTCATTAAGAAAACAGGCAATAATCGTTTTGTAAACAATAAAATTTATAAAAGAAAATAAAAAAAGACAGTTATATCAGTTTAAGAATTAATTTTGATTTAAAAAATTGGAACGATAACTTCATGTGAATTATGCAAAAATTTCAATATTGAATAAAAAACTTAAAAAATAATAATAATAAATACAATAATAAAAATAAAAATATATAATAAAAAAAAAACAACAACAACAACAAATTCAAAAATAAAAATTAGATCCAAAATAATGATAATAACTGAATATAATAAATATTATATAAAAATCATTAAATGTTAGTTAAAAAATTAAATATTTTGTAAAATAATTTCCGGGGCAAAGTTGAAAAATCAAAAAGGAAAATTAATGATAATACTACTAAATAATAATAATAAAAAATGTAAAATAAAGGTTACCTTGTCTAAATTATATAAACCATATATATATATATATATATATATATATATATATATATATATATATACATTTTGTGTGTGTGCATGTTTTTATATAATTATTATATATATATTATATATATATATATACGTATGTGGAAGAATGCAGAAATATATATATATATATAACTATATATATAAATATATATAAATATATATATAACGAAAAGTAAGAAATGTTTCAAATATAAAGAAAAACATACATTCTTTTTTAAAGAGAAAAATAAAAGAAAAAAATTTATGAAATGAAGGAATCCGAAAGAAGAAAAAAAAAATTAAACAACGAAAAGATGAAAAAGAAAAAGGAATAAAAGAAATAAAAAAAGAAAGAAAGATATGTCGTTAAAAAAAAGAAATTTCCAAGGAGAAGATTAAAGAGAAAATGAAATTTATTTATATTTGAAAATGTTAAAAAAGAATTAAAATAAAAAGAAGAAAAAAAAAAGAGAAAGAAAAAAAGAAAAATAAATATATATATAAAATAAATATATATAAGAGAAGATATATATATAAGAATATAAATAAGAAAAAGAAAAAGTGTGTAAAATAAAAGAAGAAGAAATAAGATGAAGAAGAAGAAGAAGAAAATATAAAATATAAGAAAAAATAAGAAGAATAAAAGAAGAATTAATATAAAAAGAAGAAGAAGAAAAAAATGCTCAATATCAAATAAAATAACAAGAAGAAGAAGAAGAAACTGATTTAAAAAGAAGAAGTTTTTTCTTTACAGAAGAAGAAGAAGAAGAAAATAGATAATTGAAGATTTAATTTTGTAGATTAAAGAAAAACATTAGTGATTTCATCCTCAAGAAGAAGAAGAATTCAAAGAAAATTGAATTGATTTAAAAATGAAATTCATAAAAGAAGAAGAATATATATATTATATAAATATATAATATATAATATATAATAATATAAGGTCAGAAGAATTTTAAGAAGAAGAAGAAGGAGTATGCTTTCTTCTTTCTAAGGAATGAATATACATAAATATACATTTAAAATACACAGAATTTAAACACCTCAGGTTATATCTTATAAATATTTTACTATTAAATCTTAATAAAATATCGAAAACTAGCATTAATTATTTGACCAATACTTTGGGGAAAAGGATAAAAGTAAAATTGCGGATTCTTACACCACTGAAGAAAAATAATAAGTATTATATATCTCATATATAAAACATATATTTTGATGGCTAAAGACATATTTTACATTGTTCGGATTTGTCCGCTTTTCAATTTGTTTTATTGTATTTGAACGTTTAAAAAATATGTAAACATTGCATCTATATCTTCATATATGGTTGGAATGTCGAACTGAACCAAATATTTCAAAAATATCAATTAAACTGTTCCAAGTTCCATGCCATGAAATGGATGTCCGAATTATCAAATCTCCTGTTAAGAAGGCCAAACAACGGTCGAAACTTTGAACTTATAAATATGGCAACAAAGTATAACTAATAACTGACAAAGATTAGATCCAAAAATGGAATTAGAACAGTCTTTGCGAGCGACATTCCAACATCTCAAGATCACCGGAGCGTACAAAATGGAAAACATTATGATAAATATGATAACAAAGAATAGGACGATAGTCCGAACAATGTAAATAGTGTATATAATACCTCATCTCAGAAATATAGACAGAAAGAGAAAAGAGTTAAACAAATATTCTGTAGATCCCGCTCTTAAAATACATATGATATCTAATGTCCACACATTCTTTAGAGATAAATAAAAACCATTTTAATTTTTTTTGTCCATCCCATGACCTGCACGGGGAGATACTGAAAATTTATTAACCTAAGATTAAGAAGAACAACAAATATGCACCCTACATACACACGCGCACATTTACACCAGTGTTACAGAAAACTTTAAAGACTAAAATTCGGACTGAAATTACCCATTGATATTTTGTCCGTCCCTTCAATAACACCTACATACACATGAACGACCAGCACCCTCTGCCCAGGTAATGTTAGATAATGCTAAATTGGGGACTGGGATATGCACTCATGGTACCTATTCAGAAACTAACGAACAATAGCATTCGAAAACACCCTTCAACAAACAAACAAACACGGAGACATAAATTTTATCACGCTTTTTTTTTTCTTGTTGTCAATGACACTGATGTATATATACAACCATGAAATGTGATTAAAACAAATAAATATATTTTTTACTTAAAAATTGGGTTTGTGTCACACACTTCAGAACTCCATCACACTTTTAGGAAGGGCTCTGTATGTGTACGATACACGCGTATTACCTTTCGGAAACGAACGAAAGTGTGTCTTGCCTCAACCAAGGTTCGACAGTATCAACGTTCAATACAATTGTAAAAATTGACAACTAATATAGGGGACGTGGTTACGGATTTTTGTATATTCAAGAAAAATATTCATATGTACACGAAATAGCACCTCGAATCACGTTATTATTCACTTTTGTTTATGTTTTCATCATTTAAGAAAAAAAAAAGCAAATAAACACCCCCCCTCCAAAAAAAAACAAAAAAAATTCACTCTCTCTCTTTGCCGCATTCCCTCTACACTTTTTGTGTACATAAAGTCTTTGTATATTTCCAGTAAATGTATTGATAAAATCACTCGACAATTTTATGTACACGTCATGGTATTAAGAACACCAGCGTCATTCAAAATATTACACTTCCCCATTCACAAGTAAAAAGGCATTAGTACGAGATTTATTTTTCTTTTGTAATAAAATTTTTAGAAGAAAATACTACCCCCCCCAAAAAAAGTACAAAACAAAAATACACAAAAAGCAAATTCTTACAGCAACAAGAAATAATAATTAAAGTTAACTGTACAAAATAAGAGGTTAGTTCAAATACATTGCGTTCTATACAATAGGCCTGCTCATAGAGTAACTAAGAGCAAATTTTTTGTTTTTATAGAATAACTTCTGTAAGTAGTTTTTATAGAATAACTTCTGTAAGTACAATTAAAAATAAGATTTATTTATTTTATTTCTATACGACTTGTTATAATATTTTAAGTTTATTGCGCAAAGTTTTGGAGTGAAATTCACTAATTTAGGTATCTTAGTTTTGTCATTTACAGGTTTATTTAACATTTTTCATTAAAAGTTAATTTAATATTCTTCGCTATGAAAATTTTATTCATAAAAACAAATATACTAATGATAGATAAAATTTATTTGTTGCTTAACCTGCTTTTCTGTTTCTAATTAAAAAAAAAGTATGTTGAATTTTTACCACAGTTCGTATATGGTAATTTTAATTTTTACAACGAAAACTTAAACAAAAATAAGTTAGATTTAGACAAGCCTGTATCATTTCACCGAAAAATGAATAATTTTGATCTAAAGAAATTATTAATACGAATTTTTCTAGCCTTTCATCTTAAAAATATTACAAAAACTCTCTTAAAAAAGTTAATTTTGATATTTGTTATATTTAAATTGTAGCAAAGACGTTTCTTCCAAATACAGTTTTTTTTCGATCTTGATTTTCACTGTGAAATTTAAAAATACCATTATTTGTTACATGTTGTTAATTTGTTAATTAATTTGTTTCATGTTAATTGAATATTTTTCTCTATGGTATTGTTATCCATAATAAACTTATTGAGAAAATTAAAATTTTTATAAGTAATATATTAAAGTGAAAAAGTTGAAAAGTTGTGTTAAATTTTAGTTTAAAAAAATAAAATAGGAGCAAATCTAATATTTTTTAAAATAAGAGACGTTTTATATATATAATAATTCTATATTTATTGTAAAATATGAGACGATTTAGAGACTTTTTATAAAATATTTTTATAAAATAAGAGCAAATGTAATATTTTTATACTGCAGAATTGATTGAAAAGTAATTTATTAAGAAATTAAAAGTTAAAGTCTTTTCCCCAAACTTATGAAATTCAAACATTTTGTAAGGCCTCCAGTTCTAGCTCATGAGTATTAATGTAGTGTATAACATAACGATCCAGATAGGACTTTCCCTCTTAATACGTGTGCGTTACATCGACCTGAAAACCGTTTGTCATGTAAACAATATATAGTATAATCCAGGTTTTAATTATAAAATTTAATATTTACATTCTTTTGTAATAATTTTTTTTTAAGACAAAGAATCAAATAGATGAAGAAGAAGAATACAGTATTTCCATTAGTCGGACTATTGTCCTCATCTTTGTCGCCATATTTGTCAATAGTCCGACTAATGGAAATCCTGTACATAATACCTCATCTCAGAAATATAGGCAGACTCTGAAGAAGTAGAAATAATAAATGAAATGAACTGTACAACGAAGAACTAGTTTAGTTTAAATTCCGTCTTCTCATCTTGTTTGTGCGTTGCAGTGACCTGTGGTATGGTAAACTACCTTTCGAATTTTTTTAATTATAAAATTAATATACATATATATATATATATATATATATATATATATATATATATTTGGTTGGACAGATGTGAGTTTGTGACCCTGGGTTTCCCGCTTTTGCGATCGTCAGACAAACTGATTAATTTTTTTAATGCGAGGAAATATTATTTGCCAAGTGGAAAGATAGAAATGACATGTATACATTCACGAACATTCACGAAAAATTTCTTGCTCACTCCCCAATCTTTGAATTTCATCACACAAATGCGTATGTATAGACACAACACCACCACGTATACATACACATGTCACATCCGAAACTGTCCACATATGTTTATATATGCCCCGTCCTGACGGACGACCAAGTGTGTATGTGTCTGCGTACTTCATTGGGCGTATGAACATACATCGATGTTTGCGTTAGCACGATGACATCACGACGACGTTTCCCCCTTCCATAATAACACCAATACACGCAATCTACATAAACCCAAAATTTAAAAAAATTAATCAATTTGTCTGACGATCGCAAAAGCGTGAAACCCAGGGTCGCAAACTCACATCTATCCAACCAAATATGTTAGCTCTATCTCTACCGCGTGCATAAATATATAAATAATTACATATATATATATATATATATATATATATATATTTATTTATTTATTTATATTTGTATACACACACTTTTCACATATTGTGTGTATATATATATATATATATATATATATATATATATATATAATTACATGAATCATTCATACAAAAAACAAATATATATTTATATATATATACACTACGAAATGGACTAAGTTTGAGAATTATATGAATATAATTTATTGTTATATGTTATTTATATATACACAAAAATTAAAGTAAAATTAGCCTTCATAGCTAAAATAGTATAGCACGTCAGACTACATGATAGGATACAAGTTCGATTCGGAGAACGCATATTTTCTAATAAAATTTCTTGGACGTTCAAGCCACTAAATGTTAATACTGTATACTATAAACAAAGCATTTACTTAAATATTTGGTATATATGAATAAGGTATATATATATATATATATATATATATATGTTAAGTTAAAGTAGTGATGCATTAGTATAAACCAGGCGAGTCATATTCATACAACATAGAATTTGAAATATGTTAATACTGACTCACAAAAGATTGCTCAATGTTTATTTTCATTAAACAGCAAAAATTTTCTTTACAGTTGGAATTAAAATACTTTTAGTAAATGACCATTTTCAAAAACGAATTTTAATTTTAAATTGCAGGATTGTTTGAATGGTATCAGTTTTTTTATTGTTTGTTTGATTGTTTGAGAGAGAGAGAGAGAGAGAGAGAGTGTGTGTGTGTGTGTGTGTGACTTGAGAGAGAGAGAGAGTCCATTCACCTGGGACTGAAACAATTAAACTATTATCCCTTAACAAGAAAAGGAACTGATCAATGAACTGTCACACTGCACATCTAACTTCCCCTCCCCTCTTTTTATACCCTAACCAATTTCCTATCTGCTTCCGTCCATATACATATCCCTTTTCCATCACTAAGTCACCAATAATTCTTGATGACTATAAATAATAACTACAGTGTCCAAAAGATTTTGGGAATTGAGGGAGAAAAAACAAAACCCTCAGATTGACTGGAAAATAAGATGTTTAAACGTAAATGCAATCTATGCCTATAGGAGAAAATTAGAATCATCTAATTTGAAAATCAAAAGATACTCTTAAAGCAAAGGAAGAAATTGATTTCTAAATATCGTCACCGCAGGAGATTTGACTCCCATAGAACCAGCATGAACTATCACAGGAGGACATTCACCTGGGAATTTCTGCTCCTCCCCAGTCCGGACTGAACTCAATTAAACTATTATCCCTTAACAAGGAAATGAATTGATCTATTAAATGTCAAGATGCGCATCTAACATCTCCCCCACTTTTTATACCCTAACGAATTTCCGTCCATATACATATCCCTCTTCCATCACCAATAATTCTTAATGACTATCAATAATATACCCAGAAAAGTTTCCCCTTCTCTTTATTTCGGTTGTCTTAAAATTGTTTATAGACCGTTTTTTTCTCCCCCCCCCATTCTTGGGTTTATCTATTGAGTTATCCTTGATTATCCAGTAGATGTGGGCATTAAATCTCCACCAGATCAGTTATCATATAATAATAAACGATTAGATAATCCTTGGGCTAATTAAATATCAGGTTACGAAAGATTAAATAAGTTCTTAAATTTGGATGCATATGCGGATATATGCGAGTGTTGGGATATGTATGCATATATATGCGTATATATGTATATAGGTATAGGAGTAGGTATGCGTGTGTAGACATATATACATATATATGTAATATGTGTATATACGTAAGCCTTATATCCTATATATAATTATTATATACCATTCAGCATATCCAATCTTAAGTAATCAAATTTTACTACCATCATAATGCTTTCTAATATTTAACATATGGTACATACGTTGATATATGAATTTGATATGTAGTTTTTAAAGGGTCACTTACAGATACATATTAGATTACGAGTTGAAGAATTGACCTATGAATATGTATCTAGGGAAATAATTAATGATTATACATTCGTACCTAACAATAATTTTTAATTCGTTCTCACGTTTGTCTTATAATTCCGTCTAATTATGACTAAGTTAATGCCTAGACTTTTCTAACTTAACTATACTCCTCTTATTACCCTTCGAAAATGTTTCATCCTAACATAGGGTTTTTGTAGATACATGTCAGCTAGAACATATATGTATGTGTTTGAATGTAGATATCTAAGCGTATGTTAGTGTAGGCAACTATGCAAGTAGATATTATTAACGCGGACAAACGCATGGGAACGCATACATATATATATATATATATATATATATCCAAATTTCCTTCAAATCTTTGAAAACACTCCCCCAAAACGTTGAGCTCTTATATATGGACGAGTTTAATACCAATAATTCCGAATTACCTCTCTTTCATTTTGCCAAAGTTACCTCTTGATTGTTTTTTCACGGTTTCGTTAATTTCCGTGAATCCCCGTCGAATTCAATTTTGACCGTGTGATCATTAGGATGTAGGTCAGCTCATCGGTCGATCTACCCAGACTCTCCTACTTCCATAATATAATTCCAGTAACAGTGCCTTCTTCTCCCCACACCTCCCAATAAGGCCCCCTATTACATACTCACTATCTTTCTTTCTCCAAATAAACAGTACACTACAAGCCGATACCATAAACAGTTTGAAAAATCCTGCGAATTTAAAATTAAAATTCGTAGGTGAAAATAGTCATTTACTATCATATGTGTGTGTGTACAAATACATACACGTACACATATATATGTATGATTTAATTTTAAATTAATTTGTGTCATTAATGCAACCCAGAACTTGTTAATCACATACACACACAAAGACACAAAGATAACAAAAAATGAGAAAAACAGCAGTCAATCGTTGAAACCTCCTGAAGATTGGACTGAACAATTACAGAAAAGGGCGTCTACGGAACTCTGGAGTCGTGTGCCGCACATAACATCATTCATTTGTATTAATCATATATATATTTGTTAAGCCTTATTTTTAAAATTCAATTTCTATATATTTCATACAATTTTCCTACTTTCTGGACAGAATTTTCCGATGTCTTCACAGCATCTCCAGTTTTTCTGACAAAGTGTTTTAACTTCTGATGTTGTTTCTATGTGTATTTTCTTGTGTATTTTCTTTGACATTTTGCAATGATCACAATTCATGCATCATTGGTTGTAATGTCGGTTTTCCTTTTTTTCAATTAACGTGTCTTCACGACACAACGCTCCAAATTGGCGCGAATACTGGAAAACCAATATGACATCCACTGACAGGTAAACGTAAACTACTAAACCAAGTCGTGTATACACATATACACAGAGCCATAAACAACATGAAATCTTTTTGATAATGGCTTAATGAAAGTCAAACAAGTTAGGAATACAACAGTCAACTTTTCTCCAGAAAACAAAAAAATGAACTGAAAAGATTTTAAGAATCGTAAGGCAAAAAGCTTTTTTTTGTCTTCAATCAGACCAGCATAAACAGAAAAAACTCTGAACAGATATATCCTGAACTAACCCATATATATATATATATATATATATATATATATATATATATATATATATATATATATATATTGTTAATCAAGATACCCCATGCAAGACAGTAAAGCCAGTAAGGCACAAGAGGTTGCAGGCTGTGAAGAATTAGGAATAGAAACATTAATCATTAACAGAAAGAGAAGAGAGTAATCAGGGGGACAGTTAGTTTTGACATTGCATTTAAATTATTGCAGATTAAAGTTGGTTGAAAAAGATGGAACTGAAGGAGTTCCACAAGAAAGGCAGGAAAGCCACTAAGACACAAGGGGTTACAGGGTTGTGGAAGAATTAGGAACAGAAACATTAATAATGAGTGGAAAGAGGAAAGAGTAATCAGAACAGTAGATAGTGGTTGATATTGTATTTAAATTATTGCAGATTAAAGTTGGCTTGAAAGCATGGAAGCAAAAGTGAAAGAATCGTTGTTGTCGGGTCGGAGCACAGTTTTCTTGAAATCGTAGGATTAGAATCCTTGTGACTTACAATAGCGACATCAATGTATTTTAAAGACAGTATCTTGATAGCAATATTAACAGTACAAGATGTGAAATACAAATCAGAGATATCAAAATCAAGCAAGTACAACAAACTGAAATATTTAGGAAAGTGCACGGAAAATACGACACCGAAATTAAAAAGCGCATTGTAATAGTGAAAGATGCCTTCCAGAAGCTAAGCAAATATAAAAAAACAAAACAACAAAAGCAGAAAAATGTCATTAGAAACAAAGCAAATGGCACTGGACTGTTATATAACATGTCATCCATTTTAGATATAAAGGTTATATATATATATATACAGATGAATAGACCTGAGACAACAGAGATGTGGTTCTACAGAAGAGTGATAAGAATGCCATAGATATGTGTGTAACGAGGAAATTTTAAGGAAAATCGAAGCAAAATGACACTTCTACTTAGAATGAGAAAGGGATAGTTGAAATTTCTAAGGCCACATAATGAGGAAAAAGGGCTTGGAAATTTTAAGACTCATAATACATATTAAAAGCAAAAGAAGGAACGATTTATCTAACGAATTCGAGCAAATGGTTGGAAGAAAAAGGTATTAGTAGAGACAAAAAATTTATTAAGAGTGAAGCTCTTAATAAATAAAGGGGTAAAAAGACGTGGCGCTCATGTCCTCAAAGGGCACGGCACATAAAACAAGCTGAAGAACGAGCAAAAAGTCAAATCTAGAGCTACAAAGGAGAGAGAGAGAGTTGTAAAGAGCCGTAATCACCAACATACTGAAGTCTACAGACACATCTGCCTGTAGCTAGTTATGTTTCCACGTCTCAACGTTCGTGCCGTGAGGGTAACTTGCCTGATCTAATGATGCCTTATCGTGTATTATAGATGAGAGCGGATTTTACCTTCATGCAAACGATGATCATTTGTGTGTTCGATGCAGACCTGGGTAGCCGCATTCTCCATAGTGTATTCACCCACGAAACACAACTCCAAAACTCGGTCTCGTGGTGTGGAGTGCGATAAATTACAAATGTTTATCGCATTTGATGCTTTCAAAAAGAACGCAGAACAGGGCCATGTATGTCCAAAACATACATCATGAATGTGATCTGCTGTCCTGTTCTTATCATGACTTTCCTCAGCTTTCTTTTCTTTATGATCTGTCAATAATAATGGCTGTTTGGGATATCATGAATAGAGTTATACCCTTCTTCAATAACTTGGGATAGAGTTTACCCTTCTTCAATAACTCTGAATGACAATGACTGAAAATTTTCTAGATCCCAAATAAACAAAGTTAATTAAAACTATTCTCGCTACACAATGCTAGTTTCGATGTGAAACATCTGTTTATCTTCCATTCGACTAGCGCGTTGTGGTTAACGATCAAAAGCAAACGCTTTCAACACAGCTTTGAAAATCTGACTTGCAGTTGCAAAAAAATAACAAGAGACTGACACGTCTATACATAAAACAATATCCTGTTCTGTGAGAAATGCTGCTGGTGGCACTACAGGTGGCAGTATCGCCTTAGCCGCCGAAACTGTGTTACCTCCCCTGATTGGAAGCTGACGAGGGCAGGGTTTCGCACCTGCTTTCACCCGTTGTATGTAGAAAAGTAAATGTAAAAAAGTGAAGAATGATTTCTTAAATATAGACATTAAAATTATAGCAAAAGTAAAATAATAATTAGAATAAATTAAATTAAGATATTATATGAAAATTAGTACCTTTTATATTTTTCTTTTCAGATTTTGTTTTAAAATCAATTTAATTAGTTGCAACATTGTTTTAATTTAATTTTTTGTTAAATTTATTTATAAAAATATGTTTATTTTAGTATTCTAGTATTCGATTTTTTATTTGATGTAATAGCTGACATTTTTATAATTTAAAATTTAACTAGAAATATGATATGGATCCTTGTAGAAAAATATCATCAAAGAGCCAAGAAAGAAATACCAATAAAAACTTTTAAAAACTGTAAAACATTTCCATTGTTATTTATTTTCCTTTAAATTATTTAAACTTTTTAATGGTAAAAATCTCAATAATGTAAAATAAGAATAAGTTTTAAATATGTCGTTATTTGTTAATTTTATTATTTTGCCAGATCTTGTAACCATTAAGGTGGTAATAGACTGCATGTCCAGATTTCAAAATTACCTCCATCACTTATTTAGCGGCAAATTCTCTTTCAAACATCTTTCAAGAATATATATATATATATATATATATATATATATATATATATACATTGTCAGTATTTATTTAAGAAATATTGCACTACCAAAAGATCTTATTCATTATTGCTAAACACTACCGTGACTATTATTGTCAGTTCTCCATTTTCATTATATATATATATATATATATATATATATATATATATATATATATATATATATATATATTCGATATCTGTCATTTTTATTATATATGAAATGTCTAAACAGTTGCTGAATTGCCTACACACAGATTTCATCATGGTAATTGTCTTGTGTAGGACCAACCGCTTTTTGGGATAAGCTGATAAATAATTAAATTTTTCATATATATATATATATATATATATATATATATATATATATATATATATATATATATATATACTTTTAAGATATAAGAATATAATAGTTTAAAAGTAAAGCATATATTTTCATTTAGTGTTCAATATTAAAAATATTAATATAATATGAAAATAGAGCATTCATAATATATATATATAGAAAATAACTGTAAATATCAATTATATATAGTATATATTATGTATTTTAGAACCCACCCTTCTCACACATGTGTGACGTTGCCATATATATATATGTATATATATATATATATATATATATATATATATATATATATATATATATATATATATATATATATATATTTATATATATAAACGTTAAGGAAACAAAACATTAAAAGCAAAAGAAGACAAACTAGAAAAGGATCATACATAAATCAACAAAACACAAATATCTGTACATTCAATAACTGTGATAGCAGAGAGGAAAAATCAAAAATATCTATCGAGATTAAATACTCAAAGATTATGAAGTCATTATTTATAACAATATTAAAAAAAGAAGAACAACTTTTAAGCTTGTAGTGAGGCTTTATTCAATGCAATTTGTCTACCACCCATTAAGTGAAGTTCAACCATTTCTTAATGATGTGTTTAATCTTTATCACTTAATTTGTCTATCAGCCTAATAAATCGTATAATAATTGTCGCGTTGAACGGCCATTCCTCTAGATCATTTCACATTAATGCAGGTCTTCCCTCGGGCTTCTATCCTTGAACCTACGTTATTTCCTATCTTCATCAACGATCTTCCAGATGTCATCAGTCACTAACTAGGTATTTATGCTGATGACACAACTATTTATTCTTAAAAGTCTTAATAGTAAAGCCGATAGATCTGATAAATTTGAATTGGGAGCTGCTCTCGAAAATGATCACCGATCAGTTGGAGTTTAAATTTTAACCCTGCCTCCAAAACGAAACTGCTGTCTTTTAGTCATTATAGTGAACTAATCTTGCCTTCCATTAGCATGGCTGATGCTAACCTCCAAGAGACCGACTCATTTCGCCTTCTTGGTCTCTTCCGTTTTCTTTTCTTCGCTGCCACTTACGACCTTCAAAAAAGATTAAACACACACATATGCACACATACACACACACACACACATATATCATAACACACACACACTATATATATATATATATATATATATATATATATATATATATATATATATATATATATATATATGAATCAAATTATTCAATTATGTAATGTTTACTATCTTAGAAATATTTATAAGACTGCTAATTATTCGGCTTCCTTTGATTAAAATTCCACACATCATAAAACTCCGTAGCATAATATTTTAAACTAGATATGATATCTCTTAATAAATTACCTTAAATTGCGGAGGTATTTCTTCGAAACTCGGAGTTGGAAGATAAGTCTTTGAGCATTATATGTATATATTTTCTATTAATGCCTCTATTTCTTAATACTGATGGATTTATTTACAAAATTAACTTGCCTTAACAGCGTTTTTTTTTTTTTTTCTATAGGAATATACTGGTCAACGGTTTTGAAGCGAAAACAACTTTTGTTGTATTTTGTTGTTGTTATTGATTCCCTCCCATACTGATTTCGCTGATGAACAGAGATGCCCAATACATCAACCTTTGGGGAATACGCCCAACTTGTTATGATCGGTCAACAGACGAGCAATTCTGTGGTATTCAATTAGATATTTGCTGCAACCCATTTTAATTCACCAAGACAAAACGTAGATGCTTGTATATCCAACCAATAAAAATCAGAATCCATAAGAGCCAAGTCTAGTGTAGTAGTAGCGATCATCATCATCATCATCATCATCATCATCATCATCATCATCATCAAGCTGGGAAAACTCATGAGCATGATTTTTCGAAATTCACATTATTATTATTATTATTATTATTATTATTATTATTATTAGGATATTATTAGTTATACCCCAAATAAATTCTTAAGACTTTTGCGTAATTTAATACTTTTGATGTTGTATAACTTATTTTAGAAATATGACTTAGTATATTTCTAAGTGTATAATTTAATTTGACATATTCTAATGA
>CAHIKZ030002282.1:80000-130000 GCA_903632075.3 Acanthosepion pharaonis | reverse complement strand
TTTATCCATATAATCCTCTTTAGCAGGAGAGGGGGGGCAATTTTCATACGCACACACATACACACACATACGCACAAACACACACACGTTAACAGGATTGCCAAATTGGGCTACAAGTCGCGAATTGGGTTGCATTTCAATGCCTAGTTTTACTATATTTCCAAACGATTTTTCATTGATAGCCCAATTATATCAAAAGGAAAATCCCCAAAAGCTTAATTTAACATTTTGTAGCTTTGTACTTTTAAAAGTAACTTAATCTGACAACTTTGTCTACAAAAGTAAGTTTTATACCGAAGAGCAATACTGGAATCCCTCGATTAATGTGCAAGTAATTCCAGTGGTAATTATATGGAGAATTATAAATAGATAAATTTTATAATATAAGCAGATAATCAAAATACATATTTGAACATTTGTCTATTAAATTTTTTGAATATTTTGATTTTTTTTTTCATGTTTATTTTGAAGGTCATAAAAGGAAATTTCTGATTTTTTGTTAAAAAAAAAAAAAAAATAATGATTGACGATTTAAATAGATACAGAAATTTACATTTATTTAGAAATATTGAAATATAAAAGATGTATGCATTTACTATGAAAAAATTATAAATAAAATTTTCAGGTTAAAATACTAATGATTATGATATGTTTAGAAAATTTCCTAAAATAGAAAATATGTATCTATATTTTAATTAAAAAGTATGCAAATTAGAAATTAATTGTGAATGAGACTAAAATCTGAGGTACAAATTACATGATTTATAGTTAATAGTTATATTCGATTAATGTGTTTTCAATTAGTGCATATCATTTAATGCATATATAAGCTGCACCAATCAAGGGATTCCTGTATATGAATTTTTTATGACAAAAAGTTGGGATCTTTCTATGACATAGATCCTAAAAAGTAAAAGTGATCTCTCACTAAATATTCACTTATTTCAAATAAAAAATTTATGATCTAAAATCAGGGTTTCCACATTGAATTAGAATTATGATATAGGCTACTTTTGAAAGCCCAGTTAAATTTTGATTTTAATTTTTTTCTTATTAATAAACCAAATTAATTCAGCTTATTTTACGTAGTGTCCCAGAAACTCACTAAAAGGGATAATTTGTTAGAATTAAACTTTCGTCAGTATAACCAATCTGGTAATTCAGTATATTAAAATGTGCAACCAGCACTATATATAATATGCGTAATATAAGTAGTTATTGGATACAAGTTTTTTTTTCTTTTTTGCTTAATAGATAAAATTGAATACAAAAATTTACATCGCATAACGTCTTCTGTCGATCACCTTAATAAAATAAAGATATAGATCCAATTACTTGAGCTGTAGACATACGTATCATTGTTTAAGGACAGCTGAATAGATCAGCAGATTGACAAGTTGCCCATTTACGTGAGAGATTGCACACACACACACACATGCAAGCACATGTATATATATAAATATAGATATATATATATAAATAACAGCCAAAAGTTGAGAACCACCCTCAGGATTTGAAAGAATCGCCTTATAATTGAAGATTCCATGCCTTTTTGAAAGCTCACTTAAGATAAGTGCGTCTTTATTTTCCTGAGGGATTTTATCATACATTCAATAATAATCATAACGAAAATGTTAGTTCCTTTTGCCTAATCTAACTTGCTGGCTAATGGTAATCTTTGGGCTAGCGAATTCAAAATTTTAGTTAAACTCTCTAAAACTTGGACACCATACACTTTTTGCAAAATATTTATTGCTAGTAATGTATTTTTTTCAAAAGATCTATTTTTGATATTAAAATTTTTACACTTTCATAGTTTTTACGACAATTTAGGGGTATTTTCCCAAAGCTACAGCCCTAACTGGAGCTCCCACCCAGTATCAGGGTGGGCTTAGGAACGACAGCAATTAAGAGGTGGTTCCACGCTCCTCAAAACCTCATGATCATAGGCCTTGCTGCCGGATGTAGTTTATCGTCATACCCAGGACTCGGATGCAGTTTATCGTCATGCCCAGGACACAATGATGGTATGAAACTTACTAATTATTTAATACAGAATGTTGTCTCAGACTTTTGGCTTATAGTGTTTTAATATATATATATATATATATATATATATATATATATATATATATATATATATATATATATATATGTTTTTTTTGGCTTATATTGTTTTATATATATATGACTTTTGGTTTATAGTGTTTTATATATATATATATATATATGTGTGTGTCTGTATGTGTTTGTGTGTGTATATCTATAGATAGAGAGTAATGTTTTGTGTGTATATATGTATGTATATATATATATGTGTGTGTGTCTGTGTACACGTATGTGTATATGTACGCGTGTTCGTGCAAATTAATATGCATACAGTAAAGATACAAACTTCACTTTGTCTGTCAAAGGGCCACAGCTTAGACCCATATATTAAAAACAGAAGAATGTGCTGCACCAATCTTACAATTGGGAAGGACCTGCCTACCTTGAAAATTAGAATTTGACGTCATCGCCTTTACCTGTGTTTGAAAACAGATTATTAGTGCTAAAGGAAATATACAGCTACCTATTCCGACACCATCCCTCCACACGCGCATATATATATATATATATATATATATATATATATTATTTTATGTTTTTCCTTTTGACCACTTTCTCAGAAATGTCTAATTTTGTTTGTCTGCCGCTGATTTCAGCTCTGTTCTTGTCTTTAGATTTGGGAAATATTCGCTTGAATAGCGACTTGTCCTTCGTAGCTATTTTACTGCCCCAGTTAACGCTATTCGCATTTACGTTATTAACATTTCCGTTTCCGGTGTTGTTGATACTTCCGGTGTTTTTCTTGTTGCTACAGACGTCGAAGCCGCCATTGTCATCTTCGTCAACAGTGTTTAATTTTCGATCAGAGACCAATGATGATCTGGAAGTTGACATTCTTTCGGTAGATTTCCGGTCAGAGAGGCGTTCAAATTTTCTTTCAGAAGTTTTTTCTAGAATTGCTTCTCTGTTATCTGTCGATCCAAGGCTTTTTGTTCTTCGAGGGGTTCTTAGTTTATCACTGGTTGAAGCATTTTCACTTGTGCTACAAAGTGAAGAATTATTATAATCCTGATGCAGTGTTGTGGTTGTATCACGTATCCCTCTGGTTGATTGCCTTAGACTACTTGGTCTTGGCAACGTTGACCCAGAGTAAGAACTTGATCCGTTAACGGGTGCTGTTGACACAGTCTTTGTAATCGGAGACATTATTTTGCTTCTGACTGGTTTCGTAGTTGATTTTTCACTCTGTTGAAGACTTGCCGATGAAGATTTTGAATTTTCGGAACTGAGCCGGGACGAAGTTGTGTTTGTACTTGAACTTTGCGTTGGGGGTGCCATAGACTTTTGATCCTTTTTTGCTTTCGAAGAAGCTGTTGGAGACATGAAGCTCGAGGAGCGAGAAACATTTCGTGCCAGGGAAGATCCTGTAGATTTCCTTTCACTGGTTATAACCCTTGGTGAGCTGACATTTAATGGTCGGATGTTTGGTGACCTAAGTGACTGTGTCCTTGAAAGGGAAGAACTTCCAGCGGAAGTCTTACTATACGAAGAACTGTAAGTAGAAGCAGACGATGTCTGAGTTGAAGGGCTATTGGAGATGCCCGCAACTGAGCGGCGAACAAGGGCCTTATTTTGCTTCTCACTTATCGAAGAAGTGATACTTTCCGTGGATAATGAATTTGACCGGGTTAGAGGATGTGCTGCGTTGGAAGGGCCCACATGAACTGATCGATTCAACTTTGAAGTCCTGCTCGGTATCGTCGATTTGTTCGTCGAGTATGAAATATTAGTTTGATCTTTTCCGCCTACACGACTTTTTACAGTACTACTTGATGTTTTCTTCATGTACCCTGGCACCCGAGATGATTTGGGAGTAGCCTTCGGAGACGTAGCAGAACTTGTTTCTGGCGATGTAATAGATGTAGAGGGGGAAATTGTGGAAGAACAGATAGTAGCAGTAGCAGAGGTAATCAAAGCAATCGAACCGACAGTTAATGTGTTGTTAGAATTAACAAGGTTTGCTTTTGGATCGTTTATAATTAGTTTGTGTGTTTCTTTAAAATTATCATGCCACATATTATCTTTTGGTGTGTCATGCCCACTGTCTGTTGATGAAGAGACACAGTCCAATAGAGAAACAACGTTTGCTTCTTTCTTTCTTGTGTTTGTATGTGTACGAACGGTTGATGCAGTCCAATATTCCGTCCTTTGCTTTCTAACATCGGATTCAGAATATTCGGACTGAACCGTTATGATAGCAGTACCGTGATTCTTTCTAAGGTTTTCGGCCTCTATTCCTGACCGGTGAGGCTCAATATCATACTTGAATTTTAAGATATCCGATTTACGTGAGATCACAGGCGCATTATAGTCAGATTCAAGGTCAAGGTTACTACTAACCGAAGTTCTTTGAGAGATCGTCTCACTCATTGTTTCAAATCCTTCGTCCTTGTCGGAAACAGAAGCCAAACTACTTCTGCATCCAGATTCATTGCTAAAATCCCCTTGTTTGTTTATGAAAAATCCATGATCAAATTTTGCTGTGTCTGTTTGCTTATTTGGTAGTTTTTGTTGTTCGATAGTTTCGCCGTGATCGATTTTACGTTTTCGATCTCTTTCCAATCGCCATTTAGCCATTATACTTATAGGGGATGGGTCGGAATCGTCATAGTTTCTAACATTTTCTTCACATCGAGCCAATGCCGATTCAACAGCGGACGGTTCCAGGTTACTGTAAGCTCTCCTCATTTTTTTGTCGGTCATTACAGATGATTTTGGATTGTCTTGGACTGAATAGAGGATACTGCCAGCACCTCTTCGATTTGTATCTTGGGTTCTTTGTATCTGTTGTTGCGGTTGTTGCAATGACTGCTGCTGGTATTCGGGTATTGATTCAGAATCACTACAATTTTCTGCTTGAAGTGTTTCAGTAGAAGTAGAAGTTGATTTAACTGACAAACGACTGGAACTTTTTGAAGAGCAACGGACATTATCCATAGGGGGTTCACTGTCACTGTCGTAACTTGGAATATAACAACCATATCTTCTAGAATCTCCATTTAAACGACCAGTGCTTCCGCGCAAAAAACTACGCTTACCGCCAAAACTATCAGACCCACTTCCACTGTTTGTACCTTTTGTCATCTCGAATTCACCGTTATATTTCCTGGCCACAGATTCGTCGTACGATTTGGACCGACTCATAGAACCGTGAGAGAAAAGATTTCTCAGGGCGCGGTCAACTGTTACTTTTTCAACGTTGCTGCGACAGCGTCCTGAAGAAATGTTTTCTTTATCGCCGAAACGTTCAGCACGGAAACGCCTCTTTCCGGTTAGTTTTGCCTGCTTTGTACTGCTGTCATCCTTATGGCTTTTATAATTTTCCTTGTCCACCATACTTTCACTTCCCGATCTGGATCTTGGCGGTCGTTCCCCGTTTACATTAGACTCTGATTGGTCAAAATCTCCATGTTTGTTCATGCCAATGTAAGCGTCTGCATTTATATCCTTGCATGTATTAAGGGCAATAGTGACATCGTCCACACACAATTCACGGCGAACTTTTCGCTTTTCACGCTTACTTTTATTGTCTTTGTCAGTTGGTGATGTACAGTTGGAAGTCATTGAAATAGATGAATTTGATAGTGAAGATGTTGTCAAAGATTTGTCCTCTTCACCATCGATATAAGTCGGTGATCCTGCAGCCGTAGATTCTTTTTCTTTTATCTTTCTGCTTGTAAAATCTGGACTGTCCGTGTTTGTACGATTCTTTATGAGATCAATATCGATCTTCTTATCTTCGATCTGTTTTAAGATTTGATCGATATTTGCTCGCCCTAAATTACTCTGCCATTGGCGACTAAGCTTTGATCGAACCGATACTGATACATGATGACTTTCTAATTTTTGTTCTTTGGTATTATTATCTACTGCATTAGCACGAGATTGATCAAGGATGTACTTGTCTTCCTGTAGATTTTCCTTCTCATGAAGAGGGTTTCCATGTTCGCTTTTATGAGATTTACTATCATTTGCAGCGTTACTCTTGTTGATTGTACCAACGTTATTGGCGATTAGATTAGAAGCACAATTTTTATTACTTTCGCATTTTTTTGATGAATTTGAAGCCAGAGACAACGATAGTTTTTTGTCTTTTTCTGTGATGGTCTGCAAGGAACAATCTGAAGTGTGTCCATTCCGCCTTTTTGATGAACCTATTCTCTCAAGCCTTACATAATCTGATTGAAGAGAATCGTTATATTTCCTGGATTGTGTAGGTGATGAATACAAAGAACTTAGTCTTCCTACCCCAGCGTTTCCAGTATCAGAGGATTTTGCGGTAGCCATGATTTTCTTACTACGCTCTCTTTCGAAATCATTTATTTCACTCGTTTCGATTTTCGCTCGTTCGATGTCTCTAGTTTCCAAAGAACTGTTGGAGTTGCGAATAAATTCTTTTACTTCCTTTACACCAAATTTAAACCTACTGTCTCCTGTCGCCGATTTTTCCCGTCTCGTAACAGATGATGTTATGTTATCCTCTTGCATTGTGCAGGGTGACGAGGCACGCTCGCGGTCAAGCAAATCTACATCGCTGTAACTCCTTCTCTCCTTTTTGTCGTGTCGCCGCCGTCTTAAGGAGGAATATTTATCAAAACTGTCTACACTTTTCGTGTCGCCAATTTGATGACCGAGATATTCCATCAAACACTCGTCTTCTGATGACTTTTGACGAGGGCGACGAATGCTATACATATCTTCTTGACTACTGTAAACGATGTCCATATCGGTGGAATCGGTTTCGCTCGATGTAGTCCGACCAGAAACGCCAGTTGAAATGGTCGTATCAGTATCTGTGCTGACGCTACTCTCTGTGTCAGTCTGGCTGGAATCACTTGACCGCTTGGATATGCGCATGCTTTTCCGTCCGTAACCTCGCCGGACAAAATCAGACCGAGAATTGTCCGACTGTATACTATCGCCACTTATACTGCTAGTGGGGGATTCGCTTTCGTTTGATATTTTCCTTAATGTTTCGTGCTGGTCAAGTTGTACTTTCTGGATTTTTGTGATTGAGAAGTTGCTGTCACTGAAGTTGCAGTTAGCAAAACCACTTCTAACATCTGCTAAAAGCATATCAACAATGGAACCTTCCTGTTTCGGAGTATCTTCTGTTGGCTGGTCAGAAATTCTTGCTTTAAAAAAAAAAATCATACATTAATTAAAACTGAATTATCAAAATCAAAAACAGGATAACTAAAGCAACAACTTTTCAAATTTTCAACACAAGACGCTATATAAGACAAAAATAGTGTGAAAGGTTTTTTAGCTAAAAGAATTTCATTAGATTTGATTTTTCAGCGGAAGTTTGTCTTTAATACTGAAGGGTAGACTATAGAAATTTTAAAATAATTTGAATAATTTGATTCTTAAAATAATTTATAAATTTATTCTAATATGAAAAAATGGCAATTTTATTTGAACCTCGGTTTTATTTTATGATATAATAATTTGATAATGAAAATGGTGGCCATAAATACTTTAATAAATTACTTAGATATACAAGATAGAATAAAATGAAGAATGGTTTTAAATATTTTAAATTTGCTTTAGAAATTAACTAATGACGTGTATATATATATATATATATATATATATATATATATAAAGAAAAGAACAGTAATATATAAAATCCGGTGTTCTTATAGATATTTTTATTTTTACAAAATAGTGCTCAATGTAATTTAATCTTCTATTTTTGAAACATGGTTGAACTGTGTAGCGAAAATAACCATATTTTAAATCAATTAATTTATAATATATATATATATATATATATATATATATATATATATATATATATATATATATATATATACAGCAAACAGTTTTCTGTTTGGATGATTATATATATTTTCTCGGAGACCCGATAGAGCTATCTTGAGAAAAGGGTAAATTTAAGAACAATTACAGCTTCTGCTATTAATGCCTTGCTCTTCAAGTACGAATTGAACTGGCTACTGCTGTATTCGTGTATAAAATTTCGCTTTCACTCTTCTGTGCGCCGACAACTTAGGGGTAGAATCTCTCTGACTGATGCCAAATTGGTCACGTTTCGATCTCGACTAGAGGCAATCGGACGTCTTGCCACACTCTAGAGCTGTGATACAGCGAAACAGTCTGCCAGTGGATATATATATATATATATATATATATATATATATATTATAGTAGATTAAAAAGAAAAACATGTTGAAAATCCTTACAGACTAGCTTTCATGTTTCAGCACTAAGTTGTGCCTCTTCAGGCGATGGTAAATAACTGGTGACTAAATGATTATTTTTTATTTCAAAAGAAGAAAACTCCTTCTTTTTTCAAAAGAGAAGAGAAGAGGGATAACACCAAACCTGAATTAAAAAGAGGCTTGTGGTTTTACCCAGTTAACCAATCAGGTGTCAGAGCTACGCTAAATTCAACAGCAATTTTCATCATGTTAAAATGTGGTTTGAAATAGAATTTTTTTACAAGGTCATAAGTGTCAGACAAGAAATTCATACAACTATAAGTGAGTGGCAACCTTGTATCGTAAATACGAAGAAATATAACTTGTTCAATTTTTTATAAAAAATTAAGGAGAGGGGTAGGAAGATAATCAAACATATAGCTAATTCTAACATAGATTTTGTACTTGATAATTAAAAGGTTTCTGTAAGAAAAGAGTGAATACATCTTAAGTGTTTAAAAATAAAAAATGTGATATATATATATATATATATATATATATATATATATATTCCATCACTATAAATATCTGAGTATATATATATATATATATTAGGTTAATATACAATATAATATATATATATATATATATATATATATATATATATATATATATATAAGAATTGTATTTGTAAGGATGATGAATTGGATCGTGATTAGTGAATCAATGTAAAAAATTATAACCATGGAATATTAGTGTTTGACCTTTTTTTTATACATATATATATATATATATATATTTTTAACATTCCTTGTGTTGGTCAAACAGTCTCTTTTTTTTGTTGTTATTTGAGATAAGAGCTGGATGGATCTATGCTTCACTGAATCCCTTGGTCAGTTTGACAGTTTTATTGGTCCTGGAGAGGGATGTGTCTGTTTAGTGTTTGTTCTTTATTTGGGATTTAGGGAGTGAGTATGATATGTGTAAGCGTGTGTATTGCTGTGGGTGTGTGTTATCATTTGGCTCATTAGGGAGTGAGTGAGTATGATGTGTGTAAGTGTGTATATTCTATAAATGTGTGTGTGTATATAGTGTGAGGCCTCCATACCTCCAAAAGCATGTCTGTCTTGTGTGGGTGAAAATGTGGGTAGGTTTTGATTTGTTGAGTTATATATTAGTACTATCTATATTGTTAAATTTATGGTTTAGCCCCGGCTGGATATTGTGTTTTTAGACGTTGTATCCACTTATTTTCATGGAACTCTAAAATCTTTTTAATGTTATCTGGTCTGAACTTTTTTATTCTCTCAATTATAGTGAATTTGGCATGGGTTTTGAAATCGTGTTTTTCTAGGCGGAAATGTTGTTCTACAGGTAATAATTTTTCATGGGGAGTCGACTTAATTCGATTGCGATAATTATTAATTCTGTAGTGAAAATGGCCATTCAGATTTTCCTACATATTGTTTCTGGCATAGTGTGCATTCTAGGAGGTAAATTATGTTATGACTTTTACAGTTAGAATCGTGGTAGATTTTGAAATATATTTAGTGATTGAATTACAATTAAAAAAAAAGTTGAATAAAAAAAAATAAAAACTTTTGTCTTTACTGCGCTTTTGGCTCCTATATTTTGTTTATTTATAAATAATTTCACAGCATAATAAAACACTTTCTATGAAACCAAGATAAAATTTAAATATTTTTTATTTTAGTATTTTTTTTGAATGATTTATTTTTGCCGGCCTTTTCAAATATATTTTTTTAAATAGATATATAAAATGTCTTTATATATATATATATTTAAGACATTTTTATGTTTATATATTCTTTTTATAATACAAATATTTGTGTAAATTTTCTGTTTTATTTTTCAATTTGACAACATTTATCGGTTCAATGAATGTCAACAGAAATTTTCATAAAAAATATTCGTCCTCCGACAGGATTTGAACCTGTATTGTAAATTGAACCGTCATTTAGCTTGAAAACCTTTAACCGGAATCAATGTTTCGGGAATTCATTTAAGATTAGTAAAAACAATTCTTGTCTAAAATTCAATCTTCCATGAATTATCACAATTTTACATATTCTTTTTTCAATGCGTATCATTTTTTCAATTTTTCATGACGTCACACATCCAACTGTTTTTTAAAAAGTCCGATTTTTTTTTTTAAGACATTTTATGTTTAAAATTCTTTTATAATTTATAAACATAAAATGTCTTTTAAATAATTGTTCCAGTTTGTCATTTTCGACGTATCTATATGAAAAATAGATATTCCTCTAATTGTTTCCGTAACTGTGTATTCGACACATTTAGATCGTATATATTTAATATAGCATTTACAGGATGTATTGCATGAATTTAACCCATAAATATTAAATATAAATTGAAACAAAATGTTTCTTAATTTATAATTTTAGCATTGTTTGACTTCCTAACATTCTACTGTTCTGTCTTTTGGCTTACAATGTTTAATTAAATATATAGATATAAATATAAACTGTGATCAATAGGTCCAGAAAAAAAATAAAAAATATAGAAATATTAGATAAACATTTGAATGTTTGCATTCTAACTGTTTGTATTGCATGGAAAAATTTCAATCATTAGAAAAAAATAAATTTACCATAGCCATTCTCCAGGGAAAAAAACTTTTCATTTGTTATAGATATTAAATTTTTCATAAGATATATATACATGGAATTAATATATAGATGACAGATAGTAAAATATATGGGATGTTTTTCATAATTACTAAAAAAAATTTGATTAAAGTATTTAACAAAAAACTTTAAGATTAATATCAATTGCTATAATAGAAATAAAATGATAAAAAAAAAAACGGCTTGGCAGGTCATGAAAATTAAAATATATTTATTGTATCAATCTTTTATCCATTTGGTTAAATTTTGAATAACTATAAAAACTTAAATATTAATTATTGGTAATAAAATTTACTTATAAAATTTATACATAGGAAAATTTAGTTTTATATATATAAACCAAAAGGTATTATTTTGTTTAACATTGTTGATTCTGATTTATCCTATATTGCCCATTCTGTCCATTGAAGAAAGAATGGGTAATGAATGGCAGATTTTAAAATTACAGTTTGAGATATGCGTTTCTCTTTATTTTGTCAGCTACATTTGGAATCACTATATCTTTGTGAAAATTTTCATTCTTAAAAAATAATTTCCAATTTGACAAAGAACTGGTGCAAGATACATTTATTATATTTTTTTTTTTCAATTTGAATTTTGTCAATTCCATACATTAATCCTTTATTCCTTTTTGTTGAAATGGCTCATAAAGAGTAAGTTGTTTTCTAAATCTAAAAATAAATTTTGAATATTTAAAATTTTATGTGATGAAAATTTTTTAATTTATCCCTTTCTTAGAAGAGATTTTATAGGTAATTTGGATTATTTTGAATATGTAAAATATTATCAATAAATATAATAATCAATGGTAAATATTCAATAAAACAATTTAATTAAAAACAATATTTTATTATAAAATTGTAATAATTTAAAAATATATATTCCATAATGTCATCCTTTTTAATTTTTTATATTATTGTTTTTGAAAAAAAAAATATTGTCAATAAAATATTGGTCATTAAACAAAACCGAAATAAATAATGGGTAAATATATATGCCGCATCCAGTATATTGGACGTTTTTTATATATATAAAACTCAAGAGATAATTTTTATATTTGGTTTGAAAAATTTATAAATTTTAATGAAAGAAATTCTTAAATCTTTCATGAAGTAATTTCAATTCATTAATTATTCTTAAATATAGATATGAAATATGACTAAAATTTATATATATAAAAATGATACTAGATCTGTTTTATAGCATAATTTTTCAACGTAATGTTATGTAAAATATTGTTTTTTTATCCAGATAAACTATATCTTTATTCAAAGTAGACATCAAAAGTAAAATTATGATATATGATATTTTTTAAATATATAAAATATACATCATATATTTTCATGTATTTTATTAAGCTACATAAAAGTTTTAATTTTCAAGGACATTGATGTTTGAAATGGTTGCTACATTATTTTCAAATTTGTTCCTAAGAAAATTCAGAATATCTATTATTAAGATGAAATAAAAGTATATATGACCGATATATATATATAAATTGATATATATATATATATAGTCTTAAGATGTATATATAATTATGGGATAAATGCTATATATCAGAGATAGATATGTGTAAATATAAAAATGAACATATAAGTCAACACTTAGAGGCGACAGTCTGTTTCATGCTAGATGCAATCGTCAGACCACGAGTGCTGTTATTTTTCTCGGCTATTTATATATATACGGGTCAGTGGTGCATTGTGGGTAGTCTATTTTGGCGGTTATTTTACCGGAAGTCGTTTATTTGTTTATTTATTTATTTATTTGGGTTTTGGGTTTGCTTGTTTTTTTATTTTTTTTTTATTTTTATTTTATTATTTATATATTTATTTATTTATTTTTTAATTTTAATCGGTGTTTTTATTAACGTAGTAAAAAATTGTTTATATCACTTATTTAATAGTTTTGTTTTGGTTTGGGAAGATAATTAAAAGCTATTTATTCAATTTTTGGGTTGATTGTTGTAGTTTATTCTAACTATTATTTTGACGAACAGTTTTAATTTTTTATTTGTTCATTTATTTATTTGATTGATTATTTTTTTTTTTTTCTAACGGTTAGTTTATCGGGAGGATTAGTTTATTTATTTATTTGGATGAATTTAGGTCAATTTATTTTACTTTTATTATTTATTTGTTATAGTGTATATTTTCTCTTTTCGGTTTTCGATTTTTAAGTAACGTAGCATTTTTTTTATCATTATATAACAGTTATAACTATTTTTTTTTTGGCCGATTTTTGGTTTGATTTTTATAGTCTAACTAATATTTTGTTTTTTATTGTTATTTTGTTTATTTATTTATTTTCATTTTATTTTATTTTTTTCATTTTCGATTTTTTGAAGTAACGTAGTAAAATTGGTTTTTTTTCCATATATATATATATATATATATATATATATATATATATGTATATATATATATATAAATTATATATATTTATTTTTTATTAAAATAATTAAAATATTAATAAATTTATAATTATCATCATTGACAGCTAACTTTTGAGTTTCATGCTCAAATTCTATAGGGATAAGATGTATTTATATATATATATATATATATATATATATATATATATATATATAAACATCATGTATATTAGTTTTAATAACTGAAGGATTACAGTGAGGAAATATTACTGGTTTTGTTTAGATTAATACAAATTAAAAGATTTTGAATTAAAATTGCTAAAGAAACCTAATCTCATACTCATATTTTGCCAAAACTCCTTCTAATTCATAATTAATACTTAAGAAGAATATTTATTTTCATTGATTATATTAAACAGCAAAGATAATAATAATCTATAATCACAACTCTTACCCGTTTTCTTATTACCCATCAACTGCTTTTTTTTTTTCTTCATGTTCTTTCAAGAATTTTCCTGTTTTTTTTTTCCTGAAACAAATACAAAAATATTACCTTTATGGATATATATCATTGGGTTCAGGAGTCGCGTAAAAAAAACCAGTAGGGAAACATTCTTTCACGCCATTTTTTATCTTTTTATTTATAGAAAATACTCTTTTCTTTCTTTCTTTTTTCTTTAATTTCTTTCTTTTTTCTTTTCTTTCTTTTTTACATTTTCTCTCTCTCTCGCACCCTTTCTTTATTTTATTTTACCTCTTGATTTATTTACCTCACTTTATTCTTTCTTTCTTTCTTTCTTACATTTTCTCTCTCTCTCGCGCCCTTTCTTTATTTTATTTTACCTCTTGATTTATTTATTTTTATTCTTTCTTTTCAACTTTTTCTTCTTTCTTTCTTTTCTTTCTTTTATTTTTTCTTTTCTTTCTTTCTTTTATTTCTCATCTTCCCCAGTCTAGGCATAACCTTTTACGGTTTCATTTTTTCACAACCAATACATTCATTTTTTTTAACGTACAATTAATTTCCTTTCTTTCCTTTTTTTTTCTTTAATCTGACTCACGTACAAACATGTGCATTAATTTAGGCGCCAAGAAGCCATCAAGTGTGATATAGCAACGAAGGACAACAAGGAAATATCTAATTCCCATCTGGACAAACCAGTTCTGTAAGAATTTATCTCAAAATCATGAAACATCTAAGTCACTTGCTTAGAGCAACAGTCGAGCTTACGCACGTATATTAAAAACATAATTTCAATAGTGACAGATACAAATATGTATAAAACCATGACATCATTTGCAGATGTATGTCTGAATGTGGGCATGGATGTGTGTGATTGAAATTGTCAATGTGAATACCTGTGTGTGTATGTGTGTACCTGTGTGTGTGTGTATTTGCAGAACTCTTTCTTTCACATTCACTCACACACCTCTATCTCAGTCTCTCTCTCTCTTTAAATATAACATTTATGTATATCTCTCTCTATCTCTATTTATCCCAATCTGTACATATCTATCTATCTATCTATCTATCTATCTATCTATCTATCTATCTATCTATCTATCTATCTATCTATCTATCTCATTCTGTTGATATCTATCTCAGTTTGAATTTCATTTGCATTCATTTATGTATCCTATTATATATTTATTATTATATCTTTCTATCTATCTATCTATCTCAATTTTGTTATCTATCTATTTCAGTTTGCTATCCTAGTATGCATCTATCATTCATCTATTATCTATCTATCTATCTATCTATCTATCTATCTATCTATCTCGGATGTTTCATTCATCTATCTATCTATTCATTATCTATCTATCTATAATTTCTATCAATATCTGTTCGTATTAATCTATCTATCTATCTATCTATCTATCTATCTATCTATCTATCTTTATTTTTCATATTCTATCTATCTATCTATCTATCTATCTATCTATCTATCTATCTATCTATCTATCTCGGAGTATTCGTATCTATCTATCTATCTATCTATCTATCAAATACATCATTTGTTTTTCAGCTTATAATATTAAAATATTTATGATAACGTGCTATATTTTATAAGATTTTATAACACAGGCGTCTAAAAAGTCATGGAATAACAGATAAATGATAATAGTAGGTAGCCCTACCATACATTGACATCATGAAAATGCCAAAATCTATACAAGTTGGGACATTATAGTTATGAAATTGTGGGGACATTTGACATTATTCGACCAAATGTGTAATTACTGCGCACGGCTGACAACAAAATTTGGTGATCAGAGGGTGTCTTGTTAGAATTGTTTTTCGTAACAGACAAGCGACATTAGCTTAAATCCCCTCGTGTTAATTGCAGGAGGCATAAGACGCAAATCCAGCAAGTCTATTCAGCATTTTTTAATATTTCATAGAAGCAGGAGCCATACCAAGAGTAAAGGAGGGCGTCTAAAAGCGAAATCAAAAATATCTCCTCATCTGGCCTTCTCACTTTGAGAACTGGCAACACGTGGGGTGGCCCTATGAATCATATTCGGCTGTTTAGGCTTATATTATGGCTTTCTGTGAACAAGGTACTGTGCAGGCTGGAATTGTTCCTATAATGGTTTGGGATTGTGCTCACGTGACATGGGTTGTTTTTTTTCGTTTGCTTAAGCATGTCATTGACAGATGACCGCCATATAGCCCTGCTATTAATTGATGGACTTCAGGAACCACAAGGATAATACGTCGTACCCTCTGACCTAAGTTGCCTGGTATGGTTTTGAGGAGCACTGCAAATGTGATCACAACGTTCACCCAGCATGAACTAAATTAAGCGTTTATGTGACGTCGTAGAGGGCTATATTCACGTACAATATCTATGGAAGACAGATAGATAGATCATAGATAGACAAGAATAGAATAAAATAAATATAATCAAGATAGAATGATAAGAATAGAGTTATATATATATATATATATATATATATATATATATATATATATATAGATAGATAGATAGATAGATAGATAGATAAAAAGAGGCAGATAATTACAGATAGACAGACAGATATTTAAAAAGAGTTAGATAATTAAGATAGATAGATAAATAGATAGATACATACATACATAGGTAGATAGATAGACAGAGAGATAGATAGAATGGTATAGACAGATAGATATGAATTGAATAAGATAGAATAGTATAGATTTATAGAATGGTATAGATAGATAGATAGATAGATAGATAGATAGATAGATAGATAGATAATTTAGATAGATAGATACATACTCCATACATACATACATACATAGAATGGTATAGATGGATAGATATATAGATAGATAGAATGGCATAGATAAAATTAGAAAGGTTAACACAATCAATGGTTGAAAGATTGATGAAGGTTCTAGAATGTCAAGGATTCAATATTAATATTAAAAATAATGAAATTTATTCAGGTATATGGGATATTCTGTTATTTAAATATTTTTTGTTACTTATACTGTTTGAATTTTTTACTGAACAAAAATACACGTTGAACTTTGCATCATAAAACCAAACCTCTGCAAACAAGATATCAGCATTTTTAAGACTAGTTAATATAATCAGACTCTTACATGATATATCTGGAAGGTATTATCAGTAACTGTTTGTTAATACCGATTTTATGAGTGCATAATAATTTCTGACATTTTGTACAAATCCCACACATATATGTGCAATTTTATTAGACATAGTTGTTCCTTAATCCAGATTATTATTTGGTTGCTCGTATTTCTTTCGAGTTCCTTACTCATTGCCCGTGTGTGCATTTATGGCCACACCTCTGCCGTACAAGTTATCTTTACCTTTAGAAATAAACAAATCCAGTTGTTCATTGAGCTGAAAAAAAGAATTTAAAAAAAATATATATAAGCACACTTTCTATCTATCTATCTATCTATCTATCTATCTATCTATCTATCTATCCCCATTACTCACCAGACTTAGCTCCATCAGATTTTTTTTTCTGTTTTCAAAATTCAAATCTCGCTTGCATGGTTGCCATTTTGGAAATAACAATGAGATCATATATGCTGTGCAGTAATCTTTGGAGAACCAGGATATATCACCTTCTTCCGTGATGGGATTGCAATGCTCAAGCATCACTGGATCAAGCGCATTGATATCAAGGAAGACTATATTGAAAAATAGTGAAAAACTGTCTTGTTTTTCAATCTCCTTCTGGGTGATGCTTAGAACTTTCTGAATGACCCTTTTAATTTGTAGTTTGGATTTGATATAATGTTTTTGGACTTCAACCCTGTTTTCTTTTCTGCATATAGCGAGTCTTTGACCAATTGATTCTTGCTTCAAAGAATACGGCAATTGAACAAAGAAACTCAAGCTGTGGCACTAGATGCTTGGTAAGGCTAACACACACACACATATATATATACATATATATAAAGAAATATAGCCTTAAGATGTGCTATATTTATGGGATAAATTGCTCAATATCAGAGATAGAGCGTGTGTAAATATAAAAGTAAACAGTGAAGTCGCCTCTAAGTGTTGACTTCAATGTTCACTTATATATATATATATATATATATATATATATATATATATATATATATGTGTGTGTGTGTGAAAAATGTGTGTATATAAATATAAATAAATATATATATATAATTATTTATATATTATATGCGGGTACTTATTAGAAAGCGCTCAATATCAGAGATAGAGCTAACATATTTGATTGGAATGATGTGAGTTTGTGAACTACGATCGCAAGTGTGAAACCCAGGGTTACAAACTCACATCAATCCAACAAAATATATATATATATATATATATATATATAAGTTTGGACACTTCAGAATACAAATGTTTCTCTAGAGATAACTTGTATTCTTTCCCACATGTTAGGAAAATCATTATGTATCTTTCGGTTAGTTATTATTCAACATTTTAAGAAAGAATATAAATATGTGATAGTTTAAAACGTGAATGTTTCCACTGCAAAAAAAAGGTAATTTTCTTTTACTTACATGAATCGCTTTCAGAAATTTACTGCAAAAGGTCTGTAATATATTAAAAAAATCTTCAAGTTTGAAAGATGCAAAATCTTCACAAAGAAATTCAGCAAGCTCCATATGTAATTGATTAATATAGTTTAAGTCTTCTTGCAGCTCATTCATTTCCTCATTTGCAAACTGAAAATAAAAAGTAATATTAAAGTATTAACAAAATCAATATATATATTACAATGTACAAATTTATATATCATGCTAATAATGTGTAAGTGAATTCAGTCATTCAGCTATGTGCCATGCATGATATATACTTAGGCGATCATGCATCATTCGATACATGACTGACGAGACAGTTTTTTCCCGCAGTAGGTTACCATTTCTTTCTGTGGTAGGCCAGTTGCCATCCAAGGCTATAGAACCCGGTCTGTGCTGCTAATTACCCATAGCTAGGAGAAGAAGAAGAGAATTAATACCTTTCCCAAGGGTATTAGTATGTAAGTGAATGTAATGGACTTGACTGGTATTTGAACTCGGCTCTCCAATTCCTCAATCCAAGCCACTATTTAGGAATATTATTTATAAATAAAAGATAACAGAAAATGGCAACATTGCTTACCTCCCTTGACGGATGTCAGTCAGTTATGTGGCATCCGGGATACATGCTTAGGCAGTCATCCATCTTTCGATACATGACTGTCGAGGCAGATTTTTTCCCACAGTAGGTTGCCATTTCTTGCAGCAGTAGACCAGTTGCCATCCAAGGCTATAGAACCCAGTCTGTCCTGCTATTTTACCCATAGCTGGAGGGAGAAGAAGAGGGTTCACACGGGTATTAGCACGTAAGTGAACATAATGAATTCGACTGGAATTCGAACTCGGCTCTCGAATACCAAAAAATGTTTATAACTAAGCATTGTTGAATCGTCAGCATTTCTCAATTCAAAATTGTCTTCTTTCTTATCCCTTATATATGTAAGACTAACCCCATTGACAAAGTTATTAATAGTTTGATGACATTTTGACGAAGTTCAGTGTTTAGCAATCTTGTCTTACTAGATCAATTATGATTGAGTAGTATCTTTGATCCCCATTAGATGATTCTTTATATTGGCCTTATGCCACACCTAATCTATGCTTAGCAAATCACAATTATTAGATCAAAGTCCTTTCTAGGGACAAAACATATGGTAGTTTTTTTTCAATTTGTTATTGTTTTATTTATTGATTCATCCATTTTCTATGGCTTATCAACCCTTTGCAGGTTATTTAAAGCCAGAAAATATTTTTAGATTCTATGAAGTTGTTTATTTATTTATTTTATTTTTTAGATAGTAATGGTTTAATGATGCACGTCTTACTAATTAACCCATATCTGAGGGAGAAGAGGTGAACTCATACTTAATCAGCATTTGATAAACAAACAAGAAATTATTATATTAATATAAAGTGGGGGATCAATTCTATATCACAAACACTATATAAATTTTTCTCCCACTTTGTGGTCACGGTAACTTCTATAAATTTATATTCCAGAGAATTTAAATAAATCGAAAAGACATGCCTGTGTAGCTAATCAATATTTCATTGATTGACTGATTTGCTTTCTATGGCGTATCAATAGGTTATTTAAAGCCAAAGAATACTTTTAGATTGTGAGAATTTTATTTTGGAGATCATGGTTTTAGTGATACAAATCTAATTAACCCATAGTTGGGAGGAGAAGAGCTGGATTCATGCCTTTCCAAGGATATTTGCGTACAAGTGAATCTAACAAACTCGACTGGAATTGGAACTCTGATTAATAATTCCGAACCATTATCCATTAAAACACCCGCATATCCAAGATTACAGCTTCTTGTATTCCTAAACTGTTGCCCATCTAGGTACTGATCAGGATTAACGTTGCTTAACTTTGATGATCCTACAGGGACCAATGTTTCAACATGATGTAGCCGTAAGAGAGTTTGACAGTTATCCACATATATGTATATAAATATAATGTATACATACTTATATGTATGTATGTATGTATGTATGTATGTATGTATGTATGTATGTGTGTGTGTAAATGTTTATGAGAATGTGTATGTTTGTTTATATATATAATTCCTCATTATGTGATCAAATTATACAAAAATTAATGTTCGTTACTTACTTGAAGAAAATCTCCCATTTGCATTTTGAAAGTCTCATCCATTTTTTCCGTTTGAAGTGTGATTGCCTTAATTTTACCTGTCAGCTGTTTAATATCATTTGTTTATGATTCTATTGACGACCTGTCGGACGAAACAAATTATATAATAAACAGGTATGATTAACAAAATGTTTTCATCAGAAGCAACTTTCTTTTTCAAGAACAAAATTTTATAAATTTATTTTAATAATATAAAACTTTGCAAAAAGTAGACCAATTTATTCTCAACCTTTTTTCATCCCAAGCAAGGCGAGAAGCCAAAATAATATATATAGATCAAGAGGTTACAGAAAATTTGGAAAGATCAGATAGGAAGTGATAGAAAAAGGATGAGATATATGTGATAGATCAAGGCAACTGAGATGTCGATTGACATTACATTTGAATAGCTGGAGATTATAGCTCTCATTGGAAACTGGAATAGGGAAGGGAATTCCACAGGCGAGAGGTGGAAGACATGAAGATATTGGAGTAGAAGAGACAGCTACATTTAGGAGTTTCGACAGTGAAAGGGAAGAGCGGGATGCCAGCCTCATATTTCTGCTTGAACTCATTGAAAATCTGGGAACCAATGAATGCAGCTCTTCAGACAATTTTATGAAAGTTTTAAAAACAGAAGAGGCGATGATAAATGTGAAAAGAACAAAAGAGGAGATGCATAGCAGGGCCAATTATATTTTTATATCCGCCTCTGGAGCCTATCAAGAACCCTGAGAGGCAAAAGAAGGGCTCCAGACCATATTTAACAGTAATACTCCATGCAAGGGCGAATTGTTTATTTGTAGATCTGGAGGATCGATTCATTATGAAACATATTGCAATATAATACATGGCTGACGAGGGAATTTTTTTTTCTCGCCATTTTTTTATCCATTTCTTTCTGCGGTTTAGAAATATAATAATCCATTATAGAACCCGGTCTGTCCTGCTATTTACCCATAGCTGGGGGAGAAATACAGGATTTTTCAAAATTTCCCAAAGGTTTTGCTATCATGAGTGAACATAATGGATTCGAGTGAATTAAACTCGGCTCTCCGATTCCTCATTACTCCAAATGCCTCGAGTTGAATAATTTTTGATTTAAAAATAAACCATATAAAGCATCACTGAGAATAAAGTATCTATTCCTTAAAGATTAAGGAATTTAGCATCTAGTTTAATATTTCAAATGACAATGAATTGACTTAGACACAGAAGCTATGTGCTTGTTGTATCTAGCTTTTCGATTGATTTGATACTCATAAGACAGACAAAAGGCAAGAAGGACAGAGCAAAACAACACGCAATCTACCTAGCTAAGCTTGAACAAATGGATGACAAAGCATGGTAGTTTCCGCTAGAAAGAAAGACGCAAGTTCGAAACTAGTCACAGGACACATTTTGTTGAGTTAAAATTCTCGAATGCGGACGCCGATAGATTAATCGAAATTAATTATACTAAATGATAATTATTCGAAATATGGATGTGTTCTTGCTTTGAGTCGACGTTGATTTACCTAGAACTAATAACGCCCTTGAATGATGGTATAGGTCTTTCTGAAGCAAGTGTCATTCCATCATTGCACAATATGGTAATTCTTGAATACTCTTAAGAGAACAGGACTTGCAAGAACTTCATATTGCAAAAATAAAAGCAGGTTGGCAAAATATCAAGAGCATCAACAAATACCGTTGCATAAAAGGAAAACTGGCATCCTTTAACAAGTACTCTTCAGTAGTTGATTATTTGCATGCAGTATCATCTACCTTAAGGTTATAAGGATTTTATTCAAACTAAATTGACAATATTGAAACTTTTGGATATGTGACTCGGTGCGTGATCCTGCTGAAAATGGTCATCAGTGGATATCTCCGTAATCATACATTAAGGCTGCAACGTTTAAATTTTAATTGGGACCAAGCGTTCCAATGTACAGCAAAAAAAAAAAATCAACATTTTTTACAGTGATATTCAGCCTGTACAAGGCCCGAGGACACTCGAGGTAGAGAGTTACAGAGTAAGAATTACAATTTATGCGGATAGGAGCGGAATATAACGGTTAAACCTTAAACTTGAACAGATTGTAGTGATCGGGAAAACATCCTCTTGGGAGTCAGTTTTACAGGGCAGCAATTTATGGGAAGTACCTGCTGTATTGGAACTTAAAACTCATCAATGGAACAAAGTGAATGAGGGTGGTTAGTTACAATGGGCGGGGCATGGTAGGTCTTAGCATACATAACCATAAAAAATTTAAAATAAAAAAAGGTAACTTTAATTTAAAACATTTAAATATTTAAAATAAATAAATACATAAATAATTAAACAAAATAAACTAAAATACATAGAAATAAATAATAATTACATTAGAAAAATTTCAATGACAACAATAAAATTTGCTAACTTTTGTTTATTAAGTAATAAATTGCATCACGTAGCTTCCTACATAGTTTACTACAATTCGTGTTAAGAATATCTTAGAGTGTTTTCAAATTCAAAATTTGAAGACTTAATGATGTATGTATATATATTAAACCAAAATGGTAACATTAAATGACTCAGGTCTAACGAGAATGTGACAGTTTTAGCGGCAGTATGTCTTTACTAAGCAAAGAAAAAGACATCACTTGTGAATTGTCGAAGTCTCTTGGGAAAAATCCCACAATGATTGTTGCCTCCGGGTTTGTGCAATGTCTTATACTAAAATACTAAAATAACATAATGATTAAACGCTTCCATGGACTGTTTAACTACTGCTAGGCTTCAGTAAATAGGTTATATTTAAGTTGTTCCTGTGTATCTTCAAAGCATACAAATTCAAGACCACCTCCATACAATTACCCGGCGAATTTCCATTTGATATCTTGAAATATAAATTAACCCTTACACCAATATACATCACAACCATCCACACACATTTCTTAACGCACCTATACGTACACTGAGAAATCTGTGAGAATCGGTATCTATCACACACACAAATTCATATCTATCTATCTATCTATCTATCTATCTATCTATCTATCTATCTATCTATCTATCTATCTATCTATTGATCTAGGAAGCTAGCTATTTATTTTCAGTTTTATATATACATACATATTGTACATTAATAAAATATATACATAATACACACATTTTAAGACATATATGTAAAGGAAAGTATATCTATTTATTTAGCTAATGTATAGTAGTCTTTTTATCTATATGTCAAAAGTTCTTTTCTATCTATTTACACACATACACACATATATATCAGTCTGTTTATAGCTATGTATCTGTAAGTCTATTCATATTCATATTTTATTCTATTCATATTTATCATCTATCTATCTATCTATATGCACATTTCATTGAATACGACAGACAAGGTGCTTTTATTTAGTTTTTTTATACAATTTCTCATGCGATCTAATAATTTTTTTTTTTTTCGGATGATAAATTATATAAAAACTGTCCGAATGTTCTTTTTTATCCGAGCGCTTTCGGCTATACATTTAGCCATTTTCAAGGATTAAATATTTTAACTGTTAAATAAAAATAGTTTGTTGTATGTATGTTTTATAAAATGTTTTTTTTTTTCAAAAAACACGGTCAAGATATTGTGTCCATGTTCATAGTTGATATTATTAAGTGTTGTTTTTTTTTTTTTTTAATAAGGCTTCCATTATTTTTAGCCTTTTTTTGCATGTAGATGATGCTATTATATTTGTGTTGTCAACAAGTATGTTACGAATAGTGTCCGGTAGGTCTCCATGAATATTTAAATGAGATCTAATTGAGCTATGGTCAGAAAGGTGTAGAGTGAGTCTGCATGTCAAACATGTTGTAGTGTGGCCTATATAATTATTTACGAATTTTGATTGATCAGGAATACAATTCCTTAATGGGCATTTAAATTCGTAAATAATATTTGCCCTATTTAATTTTGTTCTAAGAGGTGAATTATTATTTTTAACTATAAAGAGAGGTTTTAAATTTTTTTTTTAAAAATAATTAATCTAATTTTTTTGCTATTGTCAACTGGTGTTATGCATTTTTTTTATAATGTTCTTAATTCTATTTTCATCCTGTTTATAATTTTCGTTCATCTGATTTTTTTAAAAAAAATATTAATGTTATTGTTTATGTTTCTTTTCTCGTTGTTGCTATTAGCTACCTTAGACAAAAAACGACTAATATGGAAAATTACTAAACAATTGATTAGGAAATCCATTATTAATCAGTGATTGTTTTACATTGTTTAATTCTTTAAAGAAAAAAAGAGGATGAATTCTCAAATTCTTCTCTTTAGGAAATTTTAATAACACCTATTTTATATCTAAGAGGGCATTCACTAGAGAAATTATATGGCAATAGTCTTTATAAATATTGTTTTTTATAAATAAAATATTTAAAAGTATTATTACTAAAAAATTACGAGAACATTTAAGAAAGGAAAAATTTTTTTTTCAAAGTAAGTTCATAAGTTCGATTTTTTTAATTTTTTTATTGAAATGTAGTAAATAGATTTTCATTTCTTTTTATTGTTTTCAGCTAAAATAAATTTATCGTTTAACATAACGAATGATATATTTTTAGGTTTAATAACTTTTAGTAAAAAACCTTGTTTTCAACATATGACATATAATAATTTTAGAAGTTTCGGTCTGAGATTTTTAGAATTTACTCCATCAGTTTTTGTGTTTTTTAGTACCATTTGGCTATAAAAATGAACTCTAGTGGTGCAAAGCAATAGTTTTCTTAAAATATTGGGTTGGATTGATGGAGGGAATTAAATTATTTTTATACACCAAATTAATGATAATATTAATAGTTTCTAGATTACATTAGTAAATAAATTCTCTTCATCAAATGACGCAAGAATGCCAGTTTGTTTTTTTATTTTTGTGCTTTTTTATATTTAAGAATTCATGGTAGATTTAATGCTATATTTAATATAATTAGATATCAAACAATAATATCAAAAGAAATATTGATAGTTAAATATATGCATGTTGGTATCTTAGACATAAAAGGGTAATAATTGGTATTTTTGTTTTGTGTACATTTCATTAAACGTAAAAGTTGCCATTTAGGTTTAATCTCCAATAATTTTATTTATTTTTTTAAATATCCTGCAAAGCATTGTTGGATGTTATGAAAAATTAACATATTTCTTTAGAGATTCAAAACATTATATTATCTATCTAGCTATTTAATAATATCTAGCTAATAATTTTCTCTTTCAACTTCTCTTATCTAAATATATATATATATATATATATATATATATATATATATATATATATATATATATATATTTTTAATTGTTTTGTTTTGTCAAAATAAACAAATAAAGTTTGATAAATGTTCGCATTAGTCTCATAGCACAGATAAAGAAAACTTATCCCTTGTTTCCTCTTTAGAATTGTGTGTCCAGTTCCTTCTAAAGTGGTTTCAAACCATATAAAAAAATTTGATTTAAAAAACAACTGAACTTTTTTTTTACTATTGAATTTTTTTTTTTTTTTATCAATTTTGTAGATAGGTTCACACTTCATTCAATCTTTTACTGAACAAAACATACAAGGTTTATCCTTTGTTTTCTGTTTAGGATTGACCTTCAGTTCCTTCTTAAGTCTATTCAACTTTGGATACTTTAACATCTCCTCCTAAAAATTGAAATTTTATTTACTATTGAATTATTTTTTTTTTTTTTTAATCAATACGAGTAGATAGGTTCACAAAACTCTCCTTCTTTTTTTTTGAACAGGAAAGATGTTTATCCCTTTGTTTCTGTTTAGGATTGGGTTTCAGTTCCTTTTAAAAGTTAAATTTTTTTAACTATAAAAATTTTCACATTCTCCAATCTAAAAAATGAAAATTCATTTACTATTGAATTACAATTTTTTTTTATCAAAAAAATAAATTTTTCACAAATCCTGAAATTTCTTTTTGAACAGGAGTATGAAAGTTTATCCCTTTTTTATAATTTTTGAATTGGGATTCCATTTTTTCAATTAAACATTATACTTCGCTTAAACATAAATGATTAATCTTTTTTTTTATGATACTGTCAATTCAATGAATTAAGTAAAATTTTTGAAAAATTTTTTTATTTTTAACATATATTTTACATTATCTTTTTATATGTCTGTTATAATGAATATATGACTTTATTACCTTCTACTTGTTATTATTTTTTAAATCTTGTGTATTGATTAAGTGAAAGCAAATTTCCTCAATATTCCATCACTCTTTTCTTTGCCTGTTTTCATTATTCCTATTGTTTGGATGGTCTCGATTTTTTTTAATCGGATTTTCTGTTTCCTTCCCAAATTTCATCTGATTTCAATGTAAATGTTCCAACAATAGTTTTTAAAAAGTTCCATACATTTCTTCTAAAAATAAGTGGTTTTTTTTTCCTGAATATTGACCAATATTTATAATAAAGCAACTTTTAGAGTGTTTTGAACGAATCTGAGTTGCATGAATGCAAGAGGTGGTAGAAGGAAGGAAAATTATACAGATAAGGAGGATAGATGAGGATTAACTTTTGACTTAAAGAGATTAAGATTCAAGGAATCAAACCTAATAATTTTTTTCCAAAAGTAGAAATTTTTGAGAAAATGTCCGTAAAGTTTTGACTTTTCTCCTTACATTTTGAATTCAGAGGAAATGGAATTGATTCAATTCCATGGCCATAGTATGACGTGTCCTACCTCTGAACTGCAGATATTAGGCCATAAGCCAATATATGTGGGAGAGGAAGAGTTAGACTATGAAGATGAAGATGATAGATGAGTTGGTAGGAAATATAGATTTTGAGGATATATAATAGTTGACCTTTGACTCAAAGAATGTCAAATTGTAGTGTTGAGGGGAATATAAAAAGCAAATCTTCCACACAGTAACAATTTTGTAAAAAATGAATGGTGTTTAAAGCCTGTCAGTTACTTTCAAAACTGGAGTACTGGAGAAATGTGAGTGATTCAACTCCGTGGACGTAGTATGTCAAGTCCTACGTTTTAATTTTCTTTTAATTTTACAATGTAATCTGTAAAAAATTAATTGTATAATGTGACAATTTTTTAAATTATTGTCTTTAAGTTTTAACCATTGAAAAACAATAAAGACATTTGACACACTTTGGGAAAACACAAACAGTAGTGAGAAATATAAATCCTTTTTGTAAAAAATGACCATAGCTTTCTATATTTCTGAGATCAGGTGTTGTAACTATTTACACATGGTCCCGTGGATAAAAGCGTTGGTTGAAATAATCCAAAATGTGAATTGATCCAAAGATTTATTCTTTAGTTCAATACCTATGCCACGGCATATTTTGAACAAAAATTTGAGAACTTTTTGTTATTAATTGGAATTAACTGAAACTGAGATATCCAGAAAAGGCATTAAAAAATTTTCAATCTAAATGAGTGGACGAAATAATGGATTCAGTTCAAAATTCCAACGTATATCACTCGAAGAAGGTCGGAGCGTACAACGGCCGAAACGTCGTGAATATGACAAAGATGAAGACAAAAATCCAAACAATTTTAATTTATTCAAAATTAAACATTCGATTAAACTTCTTCAAATGTTATGACATTTACATTTAATATTTATCTTACGTTCATCTAATGTGAATTTAGTAACAGGTTTGTAGATATTTGATTAGGTATCTCGACTTCAGTCACATTCTCAATGATGTAACTTGGCTTCTCTCTGTTCTTTCTACATATGCTTTCCGGATGACCTTTTTTTTTCGTGCCTCGACTATGTGAAATTAAAAATGCTACTAGACTGCCAATTAGGTATCACCGGTTTACTGTTAAACTACCTAGATACAACCGTATGTTTTATTCTAATATTAATAGTTTCTTTGCTGACAATTCTTGCCTGTTGAACACGTTTAAGATTTCTTGATTCCCTGCCATCTACAATCGGCATCATTTTTCTTCTTTAATCCGGTTCTTTTATTCTGGTTTCTTCACTTTTCACTAAAGTCTTCTTGTTTTCTTTTTTCTCTTAAAAACCCCTTGTTAAAAAGTGGCATTATCGCCATCTTCTGTCTTCCTGAAACCTGTTCTTTTATTGTCCTTTCACCTCACTAAAGTCTTCTCATTCTCTTTCACTCCCAGTAACCCCTTGTGTCTTAGTGGCATTATCGCCATCTTCTGTCTTCCTGAAACCTGTTCTTTTATTGTCCTTTCTCCTCACTAAAGTCTTCTCATTCTCTTTCACTCCCAGTAATCCATTGCCTCTTAGTGGCATTATCGCCATCTTCTGTCTTCCTGAAATCTGTTCTTTTATTGTCATTTCTTCTCACTAAACTCTTTTCATTCTCTTTCACTCCCAGTAATCCATTGCCTCTTAGTGGCATTATCGCCATCTTCTGTCTTCCTGAAACCTGTTCTTTTATTATCCTTTCTCCTCACTAAAGTCTTCTCATTCTCTTTCACTCACAGTAATCCATTGCCTCTTAGTGGCATTATCAACACCTTCTGGCTTCCTGAAACCTGTTCTTTTATTGTCCTTTCTCCTCACTAAACTCTTCTCATTCTCTTTCACTCGCAGTAACCCCTTGTGTCTTAGTGGCATTATCGCCATCTTCTGTCTTCCTGAAACCTGTTCTTTTTATTGTCCTTTTATTCTCACTAAAGTCTTCTCATTCTTTTTATTTTTTTTAATCCATTGCCTCTTAGTGGCATTATCAACACAATACAATTGGCTTTCTGAAACCTGTTCTTTTATTGTCCTTTTCTTCTCATTAAAGTCTTCTCATTCTTTTCATGTAGTAAATTAAAGTAGTGGAGTTTTAGTGGCATTATTGTCTTGCTGGCGTTGAAATAATCAAAAAAAAGATTCAGCCTAGATTCATATAATGTAAATTTAGTAACGGATTTGCAGATATAAATTATTGGATACTTACTGAGCGGCATCTTTCAAAAACTTCATTTGATTTGGAAATAAGAGCAACCTTGGATTTCGTTTCTCTGCTTGCTGTAAGAAACAAAAAAAAAAGAAAGAAGAAAGGAAAACACCATAAAAAAAAACTATTTAAAAATAGTCTCTTAGCTACATGACAAGTATATAAAGTAAAAGGCTTATTCTTCTTCTAGGTAACAAATTCCTTCAGAACTTAGGCGATCATGGCTCTCTACAATTTCCAGTCCTTTCTAGCTTTTAATAAATTTTGTCTTTTATCTCTCTTAAACCTTGTTCCACCATCCATTTAGTCAAGCTCATTATAATTTTTCTATGTGCTGTGTCGCTTCAGGACATTGGTGATCATGGCTCTCCACAATTTTCTGTTCTTTATAGCTCTTAATATATTTTGTCTTTCTGTCATTTCTCCTAAATCCTGCTCTGCCAACCTATTTACTTAAGCTCATTCTTCTTCTATGTGCGGTGTCCCTTCAGGACGGGAGGCGATCATAGCTCTCCACAATTTCCTTCCTTTGTAGCTCTTAATAAATTTGGTCTTTATGTTATCTCTCCTAAACCTCGTTCTGTCTTCTATGTACTTAAGAAAACTCTTCTTCTTCTTCTTCTTCTTCTGTGTGCAGTATCACTTCAGGACGGAGGCGATCATGGCTCTCCACATTTTCCTGTCCCTTGTAGCTCTTACTATTACCTTTATGTTATCTCTCTTAAACTTTCTTTCGCCATATATTTACTTAAGCTCAATAGGTAGGTTATGAGATGTTTTCTTCTGTCCCTCTTGCCTTCAATCGGTTCTGTGAGTATCAAACTTACCAAGCCTTTCTCCTGATTATGTGCGCTAGAAATTTCAACTGACTATTCATTGTGTTAAGTATAAGTGTCCTTTTTGTTTCCATTTTCTCTAAAAGATCGTCGTTGCGCCCATGTTTGGGGAGATTGTCCAGAAGTCAGTGTCATATAGGAGGACTGATATTAAGCAAGAGTTCATTATTCTTTTCTTCGTTTCGAACAATTTTTTCTGTTTCTTAATACTTTACTCAGTTTCAAACTGAATTAGACTCTATAAGTAATATTAAACAGGGTACAATGGAAAAACCTCTACTGCTGTTCCAAAAGAACGAAAAGAGTGTGAACCGGATGATAGGCGAACCTATCTACTCCCATTGGGAAAAGAAAAATAGTAATAATTAATGAATAAAATTTCGTATTTCAGGCAGAGACATCAGAAATTGAAGGGACTGAAAACCCAGTCCTAAACAGGGAACAGGGGTAAACCTCTACTCGTGTTCAAAAGAAAGGGGAGGAGTGTGAACTGGAATCCAATAGAAGAAAAAATGAACATTAAAAACGATCTGCAATAAACTAAAGCATCCCATCTTTATTTATTATGGTGAAGATGAGGCAAAAACATAATCTTATTGGTTGAGAAATAGATATTTTCTTAACGTCATTGAATTTGTAATTCCTAATTCAAATAACGGTATTTAATTTTAATATTTAAATGCACACTTAGACATTCTGATTCTATTCATACGCACTATTGATAATTGTGTGAAACTTGAAAGATATAACTTTGTGTTTCTTAGTAATGAAGAGATACATTTAACTATTGTATAGTGAAAATAGGGCCTTTAGATATGAGACCTGGGTTAAAATCACATCTTGCACGATTTTCAGGGAGGTGACATTTTGATGTTATTGATCTGTAGAAGCAAACCCAGGTTTGAAAAGTGCCTGTAAACCATACCACGGTTTTATCAAATCCTTGTGAGTGAAATTGGGTAGGCATAAACTATACTCAACACACTAAACAGTTCTGCTTGAATGAAGTCACAAGTCATCGTGACCGGTGGTTTTGAGCGTACCGCCTTTGTTCAGACTGATCATCATGCCAGATTATGCGCTCTCTCCCAGTAGTATAAACTATAGGTGGACTCTTTGGGTGTTGAATGCACACAAATGTGCCTGAGCTGGCGGCGGCAACCAGTATTGACTAATCTCCCTAGTAAACAGTTGTACTTGGAAACGTGCATTATCTCACGCATGTATATTACCTCTTAATATATATTAAGATATATAATATAATCTAAGATTCTTAATATTCATTAGTTTCTGTAACAAACATAGAAACAAACATGCAAAAATCATATCTTTATTTAAATGAGACATAAGTATTTTAAATCCGAAAGCGATTAACACAGTTTTTATAATATTTGTCAGGTATCAAACTTACATTTTAGCTTAGCCTTGTTTATAGTTTTAGGTTTTTCTTATTTTATTTTGCTCTTTTATCTCATTTTAGGTTAAAGATAATTCTAGTGAATTACCTGATAAAAGTGTGTGTCTTTCATGTACAGAAACTGAAATTAACGACGGCAGGTAGGTAAGTAACATCATAAGATTGTTTTGGTGACAATAAACAAAGGTAGAATTGGCTGCAAAATATACATGCTGGTATAATTGTCGGTGTTATAAGTTGTTAGTACGTAAGTTGTTGTATATACTAACTGGTGAAATCTAGTAGTTGTTCCAAATTACTCAACAGGTGGTAAGGTATTATTAAGAGGTAAATAGTAAACTAGATAAATTAACAATGGAATTGTTCGTACGCAGAATTTACTCTAAACTAACGATGAAGTTGATGGGCTGTTTTATTTAAAGGGATGGGTGGGATCAAGAGGAGATTCCATTTTTCACTTAGAATAAATCTAATTGGTAGATATTTAATTCAAGTTCCATGGCTACTTAAGTTCTTTATCGTCTTTTATCTATTGTGTACCACTAGGATGTGGGTGTTCTCCACAATTTCCTATTTTACTTAGCTCTTAGGAGTTTTTGTCCCTTTACTAACCTTAACACTCCCTGTTCTACTATACATTTACACTAACTCATTGGGTATGTTTCTCTCTTTCTTTCATTTCTTCAGTATTTCCTGTATCAAATTCGCCAAGCATTCTTCCTTCATTATATGTCCCAGGAATTGCAACATTTTTTTAACCCTAGAACACTAACCATCAATTAAAGTTACACCACTACTAACCATGGGTATATCATACTCGTTTTTGAAAATATCAAAAAAAATATTAAATATAAATCTTTATTTGAAATATTTTACATGCAGGCACTTCTAACTTTGTACTTTGAGTTAGCATTAATAGGAACTGAAAAACATTATTTAGGTAAGAAAATCAGGTACTGAAAATTGTAATCAAAAACAGGAAAATTTGCGCTGGGTACTATATACCCATGGTTAGTGTTCTAGGGTTAAATGCTTAACTGTATTTTTTTTTATTAATTATTTTTAGCTTTTCGACTCCTCGCAGAAACAGACTTAAATTCCTAGTTATTAATAACTTCCAATTCTTCTGTTGCAAATGAAAGTGAAATGTATTTGTTCTGTTATACACAGTGCCGACTCATTGAGGAAGAATAAGAATAATAATAATTTTGCTCTTAAAATTCTTTAAGTTAAGGCCTTTATAATGGAATAAAATTCTGAAGCTTAGAATACAACACAGAAATAAGAAAATGTTCCTTGGAAATATGCAGCAGAAGAGATTAAAATTTTAAATAGTAATTTTACTCGTTATAATGAAAATCAAGACCCAAGTCAAAAAAAGTGTGTCTGTTATTTTTTATTTTTTTTTTACGAGAGATACCAAAAATTTAAATATCTGGAATTTATTTAACAGAAGACCAAAAGTAGAACATTAAAGGCCAAAGTAGCATTTGGATAGCAGAAGATACCTTCCAAATAGTAAGCAAAGTATTAAAAAACAGGAACAGAGAAAACAATATTGTTATACAAATATCATTCCTCCTATATGGCAGTGAATGCTGGACGATCTCCTCACAGATGAAGAAGAGATTTGAAGCAAGAGAAACAAAGGAAAGAGTACTGAACTGTTATGTAATATCAATCCTCCTATATGGCAGTGAATGCTGGACAATCTCCTCAGAGATGAAGAAGAGACTTAAAGCAACAGAAACAAAGAAAAGTGTACTGAACTGTTATGTAATATCAGTCCTCCTATATGGCAGTGAATGCTGGACGATCTCCTCACAGATGAAGAAGAGATTTGAAGCAAGAGAAACAAAGGAAAGAGTACTGAACTGTTATGTAATATCAATCCTCCTATATGGCAGTGAATGCTGGACAATCTCCTCAGAGATGAAGAAGAGACTTAAAGCAACAGAAACAAAGAAAAGTGTACTGAACTGTTATGTAATATCAGTCCTCCTATATGGCAGTGAATGATGGACAACCTCACAGATGAAGAAGAGACTTGAAGCAAGAGAAACAAAGAAAAGAGTACTGAACTGTTATGTAATATCAGTCCTCCTATATGGCAGTGAATGCAGGACAATCTCCTCACAGATGACGAAGAGACTTGAAGCAAGAGAAACAAAGAAAAGAGTACTGAACTGATATGTAATATCATTCCTCCTATATGGCAGTGAATGCTGGACGATCTCCTCACAGATGAAGAAGAGATTTGAAGCAAGAGAAACAAAGGAAAGAGTACTGAACTGTTATGTAATATCAGTCCTCCTATATGGCAGTGAATGCTGGACGATCTCCTCACAGATGAAGAAGAGACTTGAAGCAAGAGAAACAAAGAAAAGAGTACTGAACTGATATGTAATATCATTCCTCCTATATGGCAGTGAATGCTGGACGATCTCCTCACAGATGAAGAAGAGATTTGAAGCAAGAGAAACAAAGGAAAGAGTACTGAACTGTTATGTAATATCAATCCTCCTATATGGCAGTGAATGCTGGACAATCTCCTCAGAGATGAAGAAGAGACTTAAAGCAACAGAAACAAAGAAAAGTGTACTGAACTGTTATGTAATATCAGTCCTCCTATATGGCAGTGAATGATGGACAACCTCACAGATGAAGAAGAGACTTGAAGCAAGAGAAACAAAGAAAAGAGTACTGAACTGTTATGTAATATCAGTCCTCCTATATGGCAGTGAATGCAGGACAATCTCCTCACAGATGACGAAGAGACTTGAAGCAAGAGAAACAACAAAAAGGGTACTGAACTGTTATGTAATATCAGTCCTCCTATATGGCAGTGAATGCTGGACAATCTCCTCACAGATGAAGAAAAGACTTGAAGCAAGATACACAAAGAAAAGAGTACTGAACTGTTATGTAATATTAGTCCTCCTATATGGCAATGAATGATGGACAATCTCCTTACAGATGAAGAAGAGACTTAAAGCAATAGAAACAAAGAAAAGAGTACTGAACTGTTATGTAATATCAGTCCTCCTATATGCATGTTCACAGATGAAGAAGAGATTTCAAGAAGCAGAAACAAAGAAAAGAGTACTGAACTTAACGTGCTTAACTCTCTCATAGAATCCTCTATCGAAATACATGAAATGGACACGTATTTATCAAATAATAAAAATGTATTTTTACTTATTTGCATCATCATCATCATCATCATCATCATCATCATCATCATCATCATCAACAACAACAACAACAACAACAATTACAACAACAATAACAACAACATTGTCGTCGTCATTATCATCATCAGTCTCATGACATGTTGTGGTACAGCAGAGACTACTTGGCCAGCTAGTCTCGTGTGAATACTAACGTCAACAAATACTAATGTAATACAACGTCAGAACATTTTTGTTTGTACCTCTTTTGCCAATGGTGGCACCTTGTAGGATGGTAGTGCAAAGATTGTTGGCTCTTATGACATATCCATACCATTTCAACATTCCCTTGATTTGGGAACCTGAGGTCTTCTCTGATGCCATCTCAAAATGCATCTCATTTTAATTTGTCAAGAATCTTGAGATGTACATCAGGAGCACCAGACCTGATATAGGAACAGTATTCAATGCAAGGATAAGTTGCAGATTTATAAATGTGCAAGATGGATTCTGACAAGAAAAATTTTCTGGCATGACAATATCCCCAAACTTTCTTTGCAATAAACAGCAACTGATTTAATATAGTCAGTCCACTTCATGTCAGTGGAAAACATGAGGTCAAGAAGACTTAGTGTGTTGCTCTCCTGGAGTTCAACATCAGCCATCCTGATGGTTGACAGAAAAGGTTCTCTCTAGTCATTATATAAAAGCAGTTTTCTTTTGAACATGTTCAAATTTACAAGAGTTTTTTTTTTACTCTGGTTAACCACTGATTGGGTGTCCTTTTCAAGAGCAGTTGCCAAGTTTACTTTTATCAAGTCTTTTGGATTTGCTACTAAGACAGGAGAAAAATAGTGGTGCCATCTGTATCAATACCTAATTGGGAACTGATGACATTGAAGATCAGAAACAGTGTAGGTTCAAGAATAGAGTCTTAGGGGACCCCAGTATATCTACACAGCCCAAGCTTCATCATACTTATTTAAAACTTTAAGGACAAATTCATTGATGGCTGTTAACAGATTGTTGGCAGTAAACCTTGTGAAATGGAAGCCATATTGTTTGTCCAAAAGGAGGTTGTATGAAGCAAGATGCTTAATCCATTCAGTATTAATTAAAGCCACAAGTATTGTGTTGAAAAGAGTTAAGAAACTAATAAGGCAATAAACTAAGTGGTCAGAGGGTTCCCCAAATTCTTAAAAACAAGAACTACAGAGGAGGACTTCCATAAAGCAGGAAGCAGTGAGGCATTTGTTATAAAGTTTAGAGAAAATAGGAGCTAGCTGAGGAGCACATTTCTTTAAGACAACAGGAATTCAGTTACAATCTGCTTGCCTTGTGTGAATGTTGGCAGAAACCAGTGTTGGGGGTTATATGCATGTCCATCCCATTTCAACTTTCTCTTGATTTGTGAATCTGAAGACTTCAAATGGAACTTTTGTCTGATGTCATCTCACAATGCATCTCTTGTGATAGAATATATATATATAGATACCCAATATGATTTTGTACTACCTGACTTCTAATTCTTTGCAGTAATTCTGTCATTAATGTCCAAGATTTGCAAGTGTACAGAATGATTGAGAAGTCTGATGCATGCAATGGTCTAATCTTTGACGTTCTCGTCATTCCAGACAGTTATGCGATTGCTACCTTTGTGTTGCTCTTGAAATTATTTCAATTCTGGAGCCTTCTTTGATAATCAAGCCAAGATATTTGAATTGGCTCCCTACTTTAAGTTCCTATCCGCAGACTTATCTTGATTGAAACCTTCTCGTTAGGAGTTTATTTTTTGTGTTAATTTCCATACACAATATTTGAAAGATATTTTATCAAAGTTCTTCAAACTGATAGGTTCCTCTTTGACAGTTAAACCATCACTCATTTACAAAGCAAAGTTTTGTGATGTTGCAATTTCTGATGCTGACTATGCTCTGGTGTCCCTCAAGAGAGCCACTCATGATGCATTCAAAAGGAGATATTAAAAGAATGTAGGGGACAGAAGACAGCTTTGACATCAACTGACAAGGAATCACTTCCCTATGGAGACATGAAACATTACTGCACTGCTTGCTTTAAAATACAGTAGCTGGGTAGTAGGAGTCAATTTCTTACCCACATGATATTTGATCATTGTTGCCCAAGATGCCAAAGGCTTTTTTGAAGTCTAAGGCAATATAGTAGATCTTGAAATCTATTCTGTATGGTCATCCATATCCAGTATTTGCAAGATATTTTGTTGTTTAAATTATGATCTTTTAGGTTGCTGAGATCACAGAGAGATTGTCAATTATTACTCTTGCTAACACTACCTAATTACTTTATTTTATTTTATTACTCTTGCCAACTAATAATTATTACCCTTATTATTATTATTAATTATTACTCCTGCCAACTCTACCTAATAACTTTAATTTATTTTATTTTATTACTCTTGCCAACTCTACCTTATAATTATTAACCTTGCCAATTCTACCTAATAACTTTAATTTATTTTATCTGAAAGTAAATGACATTGATTTTAATATTAATCTTGATCTTCTAGAGATTGGTTTGTGTGGGAATAGCAGGCATCTGAAAGTTGCCAATAATCTGCAAAAGAAATAGATAATTTATTTGCTCAGGGCATTTTTTTAAATGTTAAGAACTTTTCTTTTCTACTTACCATTACAACATAATGCATGAGATTCATTCTTGGTTTGTTCGCGCGAATGTCTGTAAGTTTCAGAAGGGAGCTAACTCGAAAACCAGCAGCATTTCCTGCATAATTGCCCTACAATTAAGACAATAAAAATATAAGTGAATATACAAAATTTCATATAGAAACATACATACAAAAAACTACATACACATAATACAAAAAAAAAGCATAGTAACAAACCATAAACATTCTACTCAAACACCTTTTTCTCGTGAACCACTGCTCTGTAGAACAGACTCCCAAGAGGGTGTTTCCCTGATCACTACACTCTTAACCTGTTCCACAGTTATCTTCCTCTCCTATACATATAAATTATCCCTTAACGTAACCCTCTAGAGTAGCCCACAGGGTGAAACTTACTGTAAAAAATATATACATTAGCAGACATACTCAGTAGATGTCTCATCTGTGTATTTCTTGAAGCATTTTTACAGTCAAGAAATACATAAACGAAACATTTAGGAATTTAAATAAAAAATATGAGCATGAGAGGGGTCTTTACAAAGCAGGAGATTGAGTGAATTAGTCATTCATTGTAATATATCTGACAGTAATCTCTACTAATGCAGTTTTAATTAGGAATGAAAGGAATTTATTATTAAGATGAAAATACATTGAAAGTGCACTATTTTTTTTTTTAATAATTTTCTATAGTAAATTTCCAACCCGGATCATATAGCATATCTTCTTTCCTAATAAAATTAATGTTATCACAATATGGAATATTTAAAAAAACATATCGACACAAATGAAAACAAAAGTTGAAAGATAAATATCTAAATAAAACAAAGGTCAAGATTTAAAGCTGGCTGTCTCTATATTAAATTATATTAATATTTTGTTATGTTTTCTTTCCTATTTTATACAAAAAAATGATTCCATCAATAAAATCGTTATTTAGTCTGAAGAAGGTCTTTCTTGGAGCGAAATGAGTCATTTCAAATTCTTTCTATTTTATCAATCGCTTATTCATTACTATGTGAGTCTACGAAACACCATGGAGGGAAAGAAGTTGCCGAACTATCTATGTTGGTCGATTCATATCTATCTATCTATCTATCTATCTATCTATCTATCTATCTATCTATCTATCTATCTTATCAATCTGTTCATCTCTCTCTCTCTCTCTCTCTCTCTCTAACTATCTATCTATCTATCTATCTATCTATCTATCTATCTATCTATCTATCTATCTATCTATCTTATCAATCTGTTCATCTCTCTCTCTCTCTCTCTCTCTCTCTCTAACTATCTATACATATATATCTATCTATTATCAATTTGTTCATCTCTCTCTATCTGTCTATCTATTCATATAGATTTATCTATTATCAATCTGTTCATTCTTTCTCTCTCTTCCTATCTATCTATTTATCTATCTATCTATACACACACATATATATATATATATAATATATATATAATTTATTCGAAAATTCTAACATAAATATGTTATAAAATCACTACAAAAATAGCCATATCTATCTATTATCAGTCTGTTCATCTCTCTCTTTTTATCTATCTATCTATCTATCTATTCATATATATATATCTATTATCAATCTGTTTATCTCTCTCTCTCTCTCTCTATCTATCTATCTATTCATATATATTTATCTATTATCAATCTGTTCATCTCTCTCCATCTATCTATCTATCTATCTATCTATCTATCTATCTATCTATTCATATCTATCTATCTATCTATCTTATCAATCTGTTCATCTCTCTCTCTCTCTCTCTTTCTCTATCTATCTATTCATATATATTTATCTATTATCAATCTGTTCATTCTTTCTCTCTCTTCCTATCTATCTATCTATCTATCTATCTCAAACTATTCCTATCTATCTATCTATCTATCTATCTATCTATCTATCTATCTATCTATACACACACACATATATATATATAATATATATATAATTTATTCGAAAATTCTAACATAAATATGTTATAAAATCACTACAAAAATAGCCATATCTATCTATTATCAGTCTGTTCATCTCTCTCTTTCTATCTATCTATCTATCTAACTATCTATCTATTCATATATATATATATCTATTATCAATCTGTTTATCTCTCTCTCTCTCTCTCTCTATCTATCTATTCATATATATTTATCTATTATCAATCTGTTCATCTCTCTCCATCTATCTATCTATCTATCTATCTATCTATCTATCTATCTATCTATCTATCTATTCATATCTATCTATCTATTATCAATCTGTTCCTCTCTCTCTCTATCTATCTATTCATATATATCTATTATCAATCTGTTCCTCTCTCTCTATCTATTCATATATATCTATCTATTATCAATCTGTTCATATCTATCTATCTATCTATCTATCTATCTATCTATCTATCTATTATCAATCTGTTCCTCTCTCTCTCTATCTATCTATTCATATATATCTATTATCAATCTGTTCCTCTCTATCTATCTATTCATATATATCTATCTATGATCAATCTGTTCATATCTATCTATCTATCTATCTATCTATCTATCTATCTATCTATCTATCTATCTATCTATCTTAACCTTAGTTTATACTAGCAGAATGCAACCGTTATTCAATATCTAATGAGTACCTAACTCATGCTCATGTAACGTCACATTGTCGTGTCAACATCGAAAGTGGAATCGACAATCCCAGTTCAAAATTCTGGCCTAGTCTGTTGCATGCACTTTCTCATAGATATATTTGGTAAAATATGAATCTATCACTACTCCCTAATACCATGGGTTAAATAACAGGGTAGACTAAGAGAATGGTTACTCGAAATTTAAAAACTTTGGGGAATCAGACAGGAAAACCCCTAGTGAAAATTGGCCTCACTTCTGTATTGTTCCGTAATTAATGAAAATTTTATGAACAGAATAGGACTATGTTTGGGTGTATGCGTTTGAAGATTTTCATAAACTAAATTCAAATTGTATTCATTGGTATGTTTTTGAAAGTTCCATTGACTGGCGCCGATTGTATGTGTTTATTTGCAGATGATATTTTGTCTCTAGTCTAACCCAATTTATTATAAGGTAAACTGGTTATATTGTTGACAAAGCTAAGTGTACTGTCATCTACGGCTCGGGAGAATTGATAGGTCTTTTCCAACATTTTTAGCATTTTTGTGCAAAGGTTAAAAGTCACCGATAAGGGCTCGTGGCCCTAGCGTTCTTTAAACTCATCCTTGTTCCTTCCCCACACATAACTAATGATACAGGTCTGAATCCAGCCGAACTGGACGATTTAAATAATTATGACCGACCCCTCAAGCTATATCAAGTTACCTCTGTTCTCTCATCATCATTTCACACTACCCTGTGTCTATTTCAACGTGCCTTTCACTCACACTCAAAACAAGAACGCATGCGCAAAAGTAGCATATCAAGTTAAAATCTGTGCTTGCGCGCAGACACACAAACAAACACACACACGCACGCACGCACAGACACACGCACGCACCTAGACAAATATATGGACAAACTCTATAAAGATAAGGGGGCAGCTTATCAAAAATGATTTATGCAGAGAATGGTGAAGACTTATAAGAATAAGATACCTTTAAAATGCCATATACCTTCAGGTCTTAAGCAATCATATTTCTTCACATATTCCTACACTTTATAATTTGTGTATTTCCACGTTTTGAGGGAAATATTTTCGGTGTTTCCAGTTGCTTCGTTCTCCACGGTTTGTAATCTTGAATTTTCTTTCTTAAACTAAGGCTGGAAAGCTATTTAATCCATAGCTTGGAATTTAGAAAAAAAAACCCATTTTGCAAAGATATTTGTGCATAAGTGACCGCAACAGGCGAGGAGTGAGTTTGAACTCAGCTCACTAATTTCGATTTGCCCGGCTAATAACCGTTACACCCCCTGTACATCTGTTGAGATACGAGAAGTTAAAAATAGTTGTGATCGGGCAATATTCTTCGGAAAGGTCAAGGCCATTGAATGGTCAGCCAATACACTTTACCTTTCAAGCCAGGCATAATTTTCTTTAGTGAGGTTAAGTGGTCAGTTGAACGTAGTGAAAAAGTGTATGTATATATATATATATATATATATATATATATATATATATACATATATAAACTTTCCTTGACGATCCGTTTAGGTGAAACCTAGGTAGGTTTGTCTGGCTCACTAGGTGTATCTATATATATATATATACATATATATATAAAGAAATATAGTTTTAAGGTGTGCTATATTTATGAGATAAAGTGCTCAATATCAGAGATAGAGCATATGTAAATATAAATATAAAAGTGAACATTGAAGTCAATACTCAGAGGCGACAGGCTGTTTCATGATGGACGCAATCGTCAGGCCGCCTAGCATGCAACAGCCTGTCGCCTCTCAGTGTTGATTTCAATGTTCACTTTTATATATATATATATATATATATATATATATATATATATATATATCTTACTTATTATAAAACGCAGATTGTGTGTGTGTGTGTGTCTGTACGTTTATATATTGGATCAGATTTCCTACATTTTTCAACTGATTTCAACAAAACTTCACAGGACTACGTAAAATTACCTTGCGGTGGTTCTAGCAGCGCCAAAAATTGGAAAAATACAATTGTTTTTGCACGAAATCAATTTGAAAACACAATAAAACACAATTCTGTCGCCAGAATGAAAGGGGGGCAACTCATATCGAATTATACTTATTATAAAACGCAGGTTGTTTGTGTCTGTGTATGTGTGTGTGTTCGTTTATATATGGGATCGGATTTCCTACATTTTTCAACCGATTTCAACAAAACTTCACTTTTTTTGGCAGGTAGTGTTTCTTATTGTCTTGCACACTTTTTTCTTTATTTTTACATTCAGAATGCTTTAAAAATTCCATTTACAAGACAATTGTTTATAATAAAGTTCTATTCAATTGGTAGACACATAACGATTGAAAACAATATTTTTGTTTGAGTTTGGATTTTACCAATTCGTAAAAAAAAAGAAGAAAAAACAAAAAACAAAAAACTAATTAAGACATGCGTGTCCGTCAACCTTAAACAATAATCTTTGTCAATTTTATTTTTCAGTCTTTATAATGGTCGATACTTGATCTATTTCTTACTGTTACATCCCCGGGCAACGCCGGGCTCTACTGCTAGTATATATATAAGGCTCAAACACTAATGTTCCATGGTTATAATTTATTACATTGAAATCGTAATCACGATCCAATTCATCAGACCTACAAATTCAAAAAGAAATCAGAAAATATAACAAAATATAACATATAAAACAAAATTTTAGTGAGAGGGTATGTGCGAGAGTGGGAAACAAGTGTGAGAGAGAAATGTATGAAGGCTCTAGGGAGAGGTGTAACAAATATATATATATATATATATATACAAAAAATATAACTATAATAATATATTATTATATATAATTACAAAATATTATATATAACTACACAAAAAACTTTCTGGTTACTGGTCGTAGGATCTGATAAGCTAATTTAATTTATTGTCCTTCTTATCCTTAAAAATCTCAACGCATTTTCCTAACACAGTTTTGTTTCGATTCTAACTTGAAGAAACCAAGACTAAAACACGTTTCGTTAAGAAGATCTTTTATATTTTGTCCTATTATTTCTATGTTAATATTTAAATTGCTTCTTATGCATGGGCTTTCGCTCTGTTACGGTGAGTGGAGAGCGCAAGATTAAAAATAAAATATAGGCTTTCTGTAAGACTTAAACGCATCTCAAAGTGAATGTTCTTTAAACAAACCAGCTGTTTTAATCAAATGGGCAAAAGAATCTATGGCTAAGCAGAATATAGAGTCTAACATTTAACATCCACCTTTATTCCACGATCTTTCATTCCTCTACGTTTACTTTTGTTTTAACACTGTTTTTTAAATAATAATGTTTATCAGGGTAGCATTGTCAAACATGGTTATTATTTGTCCTGTTTATTATCAGAAATTAACGACCGTAAAAAGTCTCCATAAAAAAGCAATTACAAATTAAACTTAAAGTAAATGGTAGAACACAGTAATGATAGTTGATAAAGCTTCCTGCTATAAATCATTTATCATCAGATTTCAATTACTAATACTGCAAACGAGCGTAAAGTTATTGAAAAGCAAATGAAATTAAGCTAAAAGAAATACTAGTCAACAATGCTAAAAAAAGAAATACTGGTTAATAATCCTAGAAGAATTACTGGCCAACGATGCTAAAAGAAATACTAGTCAACATTTATCTGACAATGTGTTAAATCCATTTTGAGCATTGGATCATGGCTAGAACTCACCATTGAACTTACATTGTAGCAAACGACCCACATTCCCTCCATATTCCATTGGTGAGAAGTAAGTTCCACACGAACAGCTTCTTCCCCCGAACCACTGCCCAGGGGAACAGACTCCCAAGAGGATGTTTCCCCAATCACTACAATCTTAACCTGTTCAAGTCTAGAGTTAACCGTTATCTTCCCCTCCTATCCATATAAACTACCCATTGGTGAGAAGTAAGTTCAACTCGAACAGCTTCTTCCCCCGAACCACTGCCCAGGAGAACAGACTCCCAAGAGGATGTTTCCCCAATCACTACAATCTTAATCTGTTTAAGTCTAGAGTTAACCGTTATCTTCCCCTCCTATCCATATAAACTACCCATTGGTGAGAAGTAAGTTCCACTCGAACAGCTTCTTCCCGCGAACCACTGCCCAGGAGAACAGACTCCCAAGAGGATGTTTCCCCAATCACTACAATCTTAACCTGTTCAAGTCTAGAGTTAAGCGTTATCTTCCCCTCCTATCCATATAAACTACCCATTGGTGAGAAGTAAGTTCCACTTGAACAGCTTCTTCCCCCAAACCACTGCCCAGGGGAACAGACTCCCAAGAGGATGTTTCCCCAAACACTACAATCTTGATTTGTTCAAGTCTAGAGTTAACCATTATCTTTCCCTCCTATCCATATAAACTACCCAATGGTGAGAAGTAAGTTCCACTTGAACAGCTTCTACCTGCGAACCACTGCCCAGGAGAACAGACTCCCAAGAGGATGTTTCCCCAATCACTACAATCTTAATCTGTGCAAGTCTAGAGTTAAGCGTTATCTTCCCCCCTATCCATATAAACTACCCATTGGTGAGAAGTAAGTTCCACTTGAACAGCTTCTTCCCCGAACCACTGCCCAGGGAACAGACTCCCAAGAGGATGTTTCCCCAATCACTACAAATCTTAATCTGTTCAAGTCTAGAGTTAACTGTTATCTTCCCCTCCTATCCATATAAACTACCCATTGGTGATTTTTAAGTTCCACTTGAACAGCTTCTACCTGCGAACCACTGCCCAGGGAACAGACTCCCAAGAGGATGTTTCCCCAATCACTCAATCTTAATCTGTTAAAGTCTAGAGTTAACCGTTATCTTCCCCTCCTATCCATATAAACTACCCATTGGTGAGAAGTGTTCCACTCGATCAGCTTCTTCCCCCATTGGTCAAAGAGGATGTTTTTTTCACTACATCAATCTTTCAAGTCTAGAGTTAACCATTATCTTCCCTCCTATCCATTTAAACCACCCAATGGTGAGAAGGAGAGGGACAGCTTCTTCCCAAAACAACACTGCCCAAGGGAACAGACTGTTTGTTTCCAATCACTACAATCTTAATCTGTTCAAGTCTAGAGTTAACCATTATCTTCCCCTCCTATCCATATAAACTACCCATTGGTGAGAAGTAAGTTCCACTCAAACAGCTTCTTCCCAAAACCACTGCCCAGGGGAACAGACTCCCAAGAGAATGTTTCCCCAATCACTACAATCTTAATCTGTTCAAGTCTAGAGTTAACCATTATCTTCCCCTCCTATCCATATAAACTACCCAATGGTGAGAAGTAAGTTCCACTTGAACAGCTTCTTCCGGCGAACCACTGCCCAGGAGAACAGACTCCCAAGAGGATGTTTCCCCAATCACTACAATCTTAATCTGTTAAAGTCTAGAGTTAACCGTTATCTTCCCCTCCTATCCATATAAACTACCCATTGGTGAGAAGTAAGTTCCACTCGATCAGCTTCTTCCCCCGAACCACTGCCCAGGGGAACAGACTCCCAAGAGGATGTTTCCCCAATCACTACAATCTTAATCTGTTAAAGTCTAGAGTTAACCGTTATCTTCCCCTCCTATCCATATAAACTAGCCATTGGTGAGAAGTAAGTTCCACTCGAACAGCTTCTTCCGGCGAACCACTGCCCAGGGGAACAGACTCCCAAGAGGATGTTTCCCCAATCACTAAAATCTTAATCTGTTAAAGTCTAGAGTTAACCGTTATCTTCCCTCCTATCCATATAAACTACCCATTGGTGAGAAGTAAGTTCCACTCGATCAGCTTCTTCCCCCAAACCACTGCCCAATGGACAGACTCCCAAGAGGATGTTTCCCCAATCACTACAATCTTAATCTGTTAAAGTCTAGAGTTAACCGTTATCTTCCCCTCTATCCATATAAACTACCCATTGGTGAGAAGTAAGTTCCACTCGATCAGCTTCTTCCCCCGAACCACTGCCCAGGGGAACAGACTCCCAAGAGGATGTTTCCCCAATCACTACAATCTTAATCTGTTAAAGTCTAGAGTTAACCGTTATCTTCCCCTCCTATCCATATAAACTACCCATTGGTGAGAAGTAAGTTCCACTCGATCAGCTTCTTCCCCCGAACCACTGCCCAGGGGAACAGACTCCCAAGAGGATGTTTCCCCAATCACTACAATCTTAATCTGTTCAAGTCTAGAGTTAACCGTTATCTTCCCTCCTATCCATATAAACTACCCATTGGTGAGAAGTAAGTTCCACTTGAACAGCTTCTTCCCACCAAAACCACTGCCCAGGGGAACAGACTCCTAAGAGGATGTTTCCCCAATCACTACAATCTTAATCTGTTCAAGTCTAGAGTTAACCATTATCTTCCACTCCTATCCATATAAACTACCCATTGGTGAGAAGTAAGTTCCACTTGGAACAGCTTCTTCCCCGAACCACTGCCCAGGGGAACAGACTCCCAAGAGGATGTTTCCCCAATCACTACAATCTTAATCTGTTCAAGTCTAGAGTTAACCGTTATCTTCCTCCCTATCCATATAAACTACCCATTGGTGAGAAGTAAGTTCCACTCGATCAGCTTCTTCCCCGAACCACTGCCCAGGAGAACAGACTCCCAAGAGGATGTTTCCCCAATCACTACAATCTTAATCTGTTCAAGTCTAGAGTTAAAACGTTATCTTCCACTCCTATCCATATAAACTACCCATTGGTGAGAAGTAAGTTCCACTTGAACAGCTTCTTCCCCGAACCACTGCCCAGGGAACAGACTCCCAAGAGGATGTTTCCCAATCACTTTCTTAAACTGTTCAAGTCTAGATTTAACCGTTATCTTCCCCTCCTATCCATATAAACTACCCATTGGTGAGAAGTAAGTTCCACTTGAACAGCTTCTTCCGGCGAACCACTGCCCAGGGGAACAGACTCCCAAGAGGATGTTTCCCCAATCACTACAATCTTAATCTGTTCAAGTCTAGAGTTAACCGTTATCTTCCCCTCCTATCCATATAAACTACCCATTGGTGAGAAGTAAGTTCCACTCGATCAGCTTCTTCCCGCGAACCACTGCCCAGGAGAACAGACTCCCAAGAGGATGTTTCCCCAATCACTACAATCTTAACCTGTTCAAGTCTAGAGTTAACTGTTATCTTCCCTCCCATCCATAAAACTGGTAAAAATGGTGAGAAGTAAGTTCCACTTGAACAGCTTCTTCCGGCGAACCACTGCCCAGGGGAACAGACTCACAAGAGGATGTTTCCCTAATCACTACAATCTTAACCTGTTCAAGTCAAGAGTTAACCGTTATCTTCCCCTCCTATCCATATAAACTACCTATTGGTGAGAAGTAAGTTCCACTCGAACAGCTTCTTCCCGCGAACCACTGCCCAGAGAACAGACTCCCAAGAGGATGTTTCTCCAATCGTTATCTTCCCCTCCTATCCATATAAACTACCCATTGGTGAGAATTAAGTTCCACTCGAACAGCTTCTTCACGCGAACCACTGCCCAGAGGAACAGACTCCCAAGAGGATGTTTTCCCAATCACTATAACCTTAACTTGTTCATATCTAGATTTAAGCGTTATCTTCCCCTCCTATCTATATAGATAACCCCTTAACGTAACCCTCTACCTCGAGTGGCCCACGGGGCTTGTAAGTCGTGAACGTTAATGTAAAAAAAAAAGATCACAACGTTAATATTTATAACACCGTTCGTTGTTTCAATTTTACATCGCGTTCATTTTTTTTTATTGATACTGCTCATTTTGTTGTTGATTTATTGACAAACTCTAGATATGCTACTAAAAAGAATTTAATATAAAAAAACAACATTTTATTCTATGTGTATTCGATGAAAAATGCGATACCGAGATTCGAACGTGCATTATATTAGCAAAATATGCTAATTCAACTGTTAAGAAACAGGAGATTTTCTTTAGAAAGAAAGTTAAGAATGTAGATATCAGTCCTCATGTATAACAGCGAGTTCTGGGTACTCTCCCCACAAATGAAGGAAAAAGCTGGAGGCAACAGAAATGTGGTTCTACAGAAGAATACTGAGAATTCCATCAACAGAGTGAGTAAGCAACTTAAAAAATGATAACAAAAGGAACATTTATACAGGTTAAGAATCAGTTAGCCAAAATTTTGGGGACTGAAAGTACTGATTTTTTTTTGTTTTGGATTACAGGGTTAATTTTTATATAGTATCTATAAAATAGGCCAGTTTGTGAACTGAGTGTTAAAACACAACAAGAAAAAAGGGGAACATACAGAAGCAAGAAGAATAGAAGATTAATCAAAACAGTAGATAGCGATTGACATTGCATTTCAATTTCGTAGATCAAAGCCGGAAGATAATCATACAAGCGAGAAGTGTGAGAGAAGAAATCTTAACATAAAACTTACGGTTACATCTAACCAATTCGACAGTGAATTGATGAGACCTTGCCACCAATCTAGTACTGTGTATAATTCATGAACTCTAGGTACCATAGCGGAGAGTTTATCCGAACAATTACCATGAAAGTGTTTATACAAGAGGCTACGTTACGGCGGTGACTGAAGCTGAGACACTAGGTCAGGATCAATAATATTTCTGATTCTTCTCTGGACTTCATAAAGAATCTTTAAATATACATCGGGGGTACCTAGCCAGATATGATAGCAGTATTCAAAGAATGGACGAACGGTAGACTTGTAAATATGTAAGATAGATTTGGGAGATAAAAATTGCCTAGCAAAGGCATTGTTTTAGTAGCAGACTAGCAATGGATTCAGTATAATCTTTGCAATTCATAATAGCTGAGAATGTAAACTCGAGAAGGCACCACGAGTCACTCTCATGGAGGCCAGCGTCAGCCATGCTGACTGGAGACACGAAGGGGTCTTTCAGTTGTTATTATATTTACAACTCCGACCACAGATGGCCAAGCTTCTGGTTGGGCTGGATTGTGTCACATCACAACTCTGCAAATTTAAAAACACATACACAAACACACACGCACGTACACACACACATACATATACGGATGTACACATGATCATACGCACACGCACTTGGCGGCTGTCATAGATGCACGTTTCCTACTGGGGCCTCAAGTTGGTGCTTGACCCAGATAAAAACCAGAAATTTAAAAGTTGAATTTCTAGGTAGTCAGGCTTTCTTCATGGGCGTCTACTGCGTATAGGTAAATAGGTCATTTCCAACATCCCACCACACACAGACCAACAAACCATTTGCACTCATTCATACTATGCTCAATAAAGAAAACTATGTGCAATATAAATGCTTTATGTAACCCCCAGCTTTATGTCCTCATAAAAAAATAATGAATTTCTTCATAACATTGCATAAACAGTTCATTTGAATTTATCCAAATTTAAACCTATGCTCATTAAATTAGACTGAAGTTTTTTTTTGTTTTAGACAACCACAATTTTATGTTCCAATATAAAAAAAACATTTGTTATTCTTCTTTTCCTTAGATGGACCCACAAGACATTTGTACATAAACTACTAAATGTACTAATAATCTATAGCATCAGAGTAAACCTACCAGATATATATAAACTATATATAAACCTTATCTAATTACTTTTAATATTCCAGTATTATAGAGGTAAAAGGTAAATATACAAGGTAAAAATACTGGTAGTCTATGGCATCTGGTTATATATTAGTTTACCAGATGTCTCAACATCGCATATAAACCTTCCCTCCCCCATTGTCATTTAATAATACAGTATTTTCTGTAGATTTCGTGCTTTTATTTTTAAGCCGACATTTTTATTAATTTAAATTTTATTTTAGTGGATACTTCGTATTTAACCCTAGAATACTAACCATGGGTCTATAGTGCCCAGCGCAAATTTTC
>CAHIKZ030002282.1:0-75000 GCA_903632075.3 Acanthosepion pharaonis | reverse complement strand
ATACAAAAAGGAAACAATAATATTAAAAGTATTTCTTTAACACTTCATTGGAAAAAATTAAAGAAATTAAAAAAAAAAGTAGGGCGATGTTTGAATGTAAAAATATACGTTACCTTTTGCAGTTTCAATGATAGCATCAAGGGAAGATTTAACCCAATCCATATTAGAAGAAAATTCTTCCCGAATCAGCAAACCCTCAATCCGAATTTTGTAACTATAAATAAATAAATAAATAATATTAATAATAACTAGGTTTACCTATTTTAATTTTCTGAAATATCAGAATTCAGTTAATGATGAAATGGTGAGTTCTATGATAATAAAATATCTGTTTTTCTATTTCACTGAAATAGGCATGAAACCTTCCTTTCTTTCTTTCTTTCTTTCTTTCTTTCTTTCTTTCTTTCTTTCTTCTCTTTCTTTCTTTCATACGTATATCTTGTTTTTCGACGTAAACAAAACAGATCATCCATTTGGAAACCTGTTTACATTTCCTCAAGGATACATGGTACAGTGGATAAAGGTGTTGGTTAGATCCAGTGACAGGACCCAAAGAGTGTGAGTTCAATCCCCGGTTTAGGCAGTGGAGAACTTTCCGAGGGGAATTAAAAGGAGATAGCTGATAACTGACATCCATTAAACAGGGCACGTGGAAGTAGAACAGTCTACCCCAGTGAGTGAAATAAAGAGTTCAGTTCGACATTCCAACCACCTGAAAAAGGCCGGAGTGTACGATAGCTGAAACGTTGTAATAAATATGGCGGCAAAGATGAAGACAATAGCCCAAATATTGTAAACAGTGTTCATTTGGAGATATTAAACATTTTTATCTTCCCTTATTTCTTTAATTTCTTTTTAGTTAAAATCCTCGTCTTCAAACATTCCTCTTAACAATTAAAATAATTCAGTAAACGATATGATTTTTATTTATGGTACCTGCTTCCTTTCCTTGTTTGTTTTTGATTCTATGCTCCTGAAAAATGTTACTTTTATCAGTCGCCATCGCTTCTCGGCCTTTTTGTCTAGGGAAGATTCAAATAATTTTAAGCCCTAGCCCCGGGCAGTACCTCTCTTTCAAGAGAGGTACTGCCCGGGGATGGGTTTATTGCCCGATGCCTGTGGCGTGCTCAAAATGGAAATGTTAAAGGGGCGGGGGGCTTGTGCAATTTTTTCAAGGTATTCTCGTTAAATCCACTTTAAATCTCGATCTTTTGTCCCATACGGGGGTGGGGGGCGCACTGAAAAATACAGTGTAGTATCTGTTCTTATCAGCTTACTTATATTATCTATCTCCCCTTCTTTCTTTAATTTTCTCATTGAAATCAAGTAATGTCTTTTCCTCTATTTTCACGCAATCAAAACGCTGACTAGTCGATTATTTATTAAGTATTGGCAGGGGATAATGGTCACGTGAATTAATGCAGGGAGGGACAAGCACTATCTATCTATCTATCTATCTATCTATCTATCTATCTATCTATCTCAGTCTGCTTAACATCTATCTATATCTATCTATAGACTGTTCATTATCTATCTATCTATCTATCTATCTATCTATCTATCTATCTATCTATCTATCTATCTCAGTCTGTTTAACATCTATCTATATCTATCTATAGACTGTTCATTATCTATCTATCTATCTATCTATCTATCTATCTATCTATCTATCTATCTATCTATCTATCTATCTCCTGCTTCTCATACGCAAATGTTTGAGCGAGGCCGACTTAAACGTCGGGATCAACTGTAAGTATTAAAGAAAGTTGGCAGCATGGTGTTGCTCCCAATGATAACTTTACCTGTTGTTGTGACTTTGCGCACGCAGTAAAGTAGGCCTTGTTGTCTACACGCGAAAATATGTGACTTCGATCAAAATGGCTCAACTATGTGTTTCATCTGTCTAAAAATTTTCAGAACACCTGCATGCATCGGGAGCCACATATGTCTCCATAGCAGTTGAACACCTCTTTATTTTAATGAGTCCTCATTTGTCGTTTGCATTTACAATGAAATAAACACTCAAATGCACAAACATATATGGAATTAGTCGCGCAATTATTTACAGATACAGGGCGCGATAGGTAAATTGTCGCCATTTTATATTTTTAGTTTCGTGCATGCGCGTTGGTTGTTTTTGATTTTGTCGACTGCACATTATATTGGGGCAGTTAGACACTGTCTGTGAAAAAAAAGAGCACCATGATGCAATTTATTCCGCGAGAAATTTGGAAAAGGCATGCTGTACTACTTCACGCCGGAAACTCCAGGACGACCATTTCAGATTGTTTGGCTGTCAATTTGAGGACAGTACAGAGGATTCGGAAAGAGTTGGATGAGTCTAATGGTGATCACGAAAGAAACGGCAGCCTGGAAAACTCATTCTGATCGTTCTGGTAAAAAAAAAAAAAAAAAAATCTCCCAATTTGTTGGTGAGCGCCTTAAACTCAACACGGAGGCCTATATCAAGTGCCTTGAGGATGTAGTGCTTTCCTGGGTCAAGATGGCGGCGGCTGAAAGACCCTATATTTGCCAACAAGCAGCAGAATCGAGTCATGGCTGTCAGACAATTTCTGCGACCACATCACCTCTTCCAACTGGCCACCTAACTCCCCAGACCGCACTCTCTTTGAATATTAAGTGTGAGGTTCATTTGCGCAAGAGATCAACAAAACCTCTTTGTAACACCAAAGATGAACTGAACGCAGAATTATGACAGTTTTCACCAACTTAAACAAGAGACTGTCCAGTTGCAGAAGTTTCCGAAGCTAACTGGAGTCCTTGGTTGAAGACAGTGGCGATTTTATTGAATAAATTTACTCTTTTTAGTATTTCAAGATATTTTTGTGTAATTTTGATAAATATATCTGCTAAAATGAAATGTCAAAGTTATATTCATTTTTGCGTAATTTCTGTGACAATTTACCCATCGCACATTCTATCTATCTATCTATCTATCTATCTATCTATCTATCTATCTATGTATACACACACATACACATATATAATATATATATATAATTTATTCGATAATTCTAACATAAATATGTTATAAAATCAATACAAAAATAGCCATTTTTGCAGAGATTTTATAATATATTTATGTTAGAATTTTTAAATAAATTATATTTGCTCTATTCTGTATTGAGCACTCTTTTAAGAATAGTATTTTTTTTAATGGAATTTATTCTGTATACGCCAATCTGATACTTGTATATATATATATATATATATATATATATATATATATATATATATATATATATATATATATTTATTTATATATATATAATCTGGACACAGAAATCAACGTTGGATGTTGATTGTCAATTTCACGCATCTATCAATCTTCAGACCAAAGATCGCTTAAGGTGTTAAACTGATAGACATAATGCATCATTGATTTTTATGTTTATATATCATACTGTTTCTATCTACAGAAGATTTATTCTCAATACTGAACCCATTACTCCTATAAATATAGCAATTTTGAAGCAATATATATATATATATATATATATATATATATATATAAATCCATTACATTCAAATTTCAGTCGGATCCATTACATTACGTGCTGATACCCTTGGGAAAGGTATGAATTATGAATCCTCTTGCTATGGGTAAAATAGCACGAAAGACTGGGTTCATGAAGGTTGGATGGCAACTGGTCTAGGAGAAGGACAACTCTGAATTCAAAACCTGCGGAGGGTCATTTGGGGACCTTGTGGCACATAGTGCACCAGGTCTCTGTATTTGGACCTTCAAAAAGTGTGGATGGTTCTGCACAAAGCTTTCATCACTATAATCAAATTATAGGTGCTTGTGTCTTGACTGTCGGTTCTTAGGTTCTTAGAGTCCAGCATATATATATATATATATATATATATATATATATATATATCAACACCGTCGTTACAGGCCAATCAAGTATTTTGCTGAAAATATTCGTTGTGTTTATCATTAGATTGTTTTCTCATCGTGTCGATGACATCATTCAATGTATTTTTCAATTTTATGTGATCCCGTGATTAATGAAGCCAACCAACATGCTTTGAAGCTGCTTTCCACAAAAAAAAAATTCCAAACAGATAATGGTGTCTCAACAGATGCTAGAAATGTCAGAAGAATAGATCTTTTCAGAAGCCTGGGAACATCTATCTCATTTGAACCGTTTACGTTCAATCGTGTGATTTCTTGAAGTTAATTCCATGTAATAGTAGTACGTGGGAAACAGGCCAAAACTCAATGTGTTGCCTTGGAGTTAGGTGAGTAAAAATGTATCAGGTAAGTCGTCGGTTCGAGGTAGTGCTTAGCTGAATACTATTGGACAGTGACAAAATCTTTAGACTGTTGAAGGTCATTATTGATTTTCATGTGAATTTGTTTTGGCAAAAGAGGATATATATGGAATTATTTCAAAGCGTTTTGTAAACACAATTTCTATTACCTAATAATATTTTTTTAATTTGTTTATGAAAAATTACAAAATTTTATATAAAAATATTTCTTTGCGAATAAAGCAATTCTCTGTCAGATAGATTCTAGCACGATACGTGAACCAACTTTTCTTAACAGCAGACCTAACAATTTATTCAATATAGTCTTTGTGTTTATGTTAGTCACTTTGTTGTGTGGATTCCACAGACATTAATTGAAAACAAACCTACTAACCGCAAACCTTCTATGTAATCAACTGTTTACATAGGCTTAAAAAATTCCGTTTTATAAACAAAGTGGAACGCAAGTGATTAAAGTATAGAATAACATTAATCAAAGAGTGTTCTTCATCCAACTACAAAAGTGATGGAACTGAAATTATGTCATCCATTTTGAAGCACTTATGAATGGTTTGCACAAACTACAGGCGAACTATGATGTATGATAAAAAAAGTATTTATTTTTTAACTAAACAAAAAAGAAAGATATCGACTAATAGCAAAATTATTCTCCATAATTTGTGAGCCAAAGGCTTACGAGAGATATTACGGTTATTTAAACTATTTATATTCGGACTATTGTGCTCATCTTTGTTGTTGTTATCACAACGTTTCGGCAGGTGTGTATCGATCTGGGTAACCTATAGGGAATTTTACAATGAGCCCTTTATTTGATTCACGTAGATAAAATAAAGGGTTCCGTTCAGAATTCCTTGTAGGTTATCAAGATCGATATAAGTAGTGTAAATAACTCCTCATCTCAGAAATTTAGAGAGAAAATATAACTATTATTACTAATTCTTATTTTGATTTATTATTATGTCAATTATTTTATTATTATGTCAATTATTTTATTATTATGTCAATTATTTTATCTACAAACTACCCCAAATCTACCCAGTCTGTCGATCTACGGCTGTGAGTTTGCACCAGCGAAAGGAAGTGAAAGAATACGCATTCAGTGAGGTTCAGTCTCACATCCTTTTTACTTCAAGGAGGTTCGGTGAAAGTCTTGTTTTATCATTTACGCTACAAGGACTTGAGATGATCAAATCAAACCTATAACTCACCACACCAATTCTATGATCTTTTCTGTTCTTATAAGTTAGTATTAATAGTAGCAGTACTACAGTTATCATTAAGACATTACGAAAGTTTATTATATTTCTGCAATTAGGAAAATTGTAAGAGCTGGTTTTTTTAAGAAAAGATGTTTATGAAAATTACTTACTCAGGTAGTTCCATTAGTTGTAAGAAAAACTTTTCAGCATTTCCGAGTTTAGTCTTGTCGCCGTCGAAATTTTTAAGCATCTCAATCTAAATGAGAAACAAACATTAAATATCAGTTAACTATTATCAATATTAAATCAGTTATCATCTATAAATAAATATAAAACGGACAATTAATTAAACAAATTATCAATCGATATTTTCAACCGGTAATTAATGGATTAATTTGTTCCTCATTAAGTAAAGTTCTCAAATTAAAAAATTTGACATACCAAAACCAAACAACTAAAAAAATAACATTTGGAAAGTGTTTTAATACATGAATGGAAAATGTGGTATCAAAACGCAAAGGTGCATTGGAATAGCGAAAGTTGACTTCCAAAAGTTAAGAAAAGTATTAAGAAATAAGAAAATTTCGTTAGAAACAAAGAAGATCAGTTCTCCTATATGGCAATGAATGCTGGACAATGAAGATGAGACTTGAAGCAAGAGAAACAAAGAAAAGAGTACTGAACTGTTATGTAATATTAGTCCTCCTATATGTCAGTGAATGCTGGACAATCTCCTCACAGATGAAGAAGAGATTTGAAGCAAGAGAAACAAAGAAAAGTGTACTGAACTGTTATGTAATATCAGTCCTCCTATATAGCAGAGAATGCTGGACAATCTCCTAACAGATGAAGAAGAGACTTGAAGCAACAGAAACAAAGAAAAGTGTACTGAACTGTTATGTAATATCAGTCCTCCTATATGGCAGTGAATGCTGGACAATCTCCTCACAGATGATGAAGAGACTTGAAGCAAGAGAAACGAAGAAAAGAGTACTGAACTGTTATATGGCAGTGAATGTTCATAGTCTGTTCATATCTATGTATGTATGTATGTACGTATCTATCTATCTATCTATCTATCTATCTATCTATCTATTACAAACAAATATTATTGAATCCATAGATCAAGGTTACTATCTTGATTTTGCTTACTCAAATGTTCATCCGTTCATTTGATATTCACAATATTACAGTTTTGCCAATATGATTGCTTTAATTTACTTCCGCGTAAGAAGAAAACATTTTATTCTTATTTTCTTACCGATCACTGCACCTCTTCCATTTTTACAATTCTTCTTCTTATTATTATTCTCACATCACATGGACACGTCCCTTCTAAGTTACACAGCAACAAAACACCTGTACAAACACTAAGTTGTACATTCCCTTCAAAAAACACACCAACCACACAAGTAACAATGTTTAATACCTCCCACACAGAGCACTCGCATATTGCAAACTCTTCTTCTTCTTCTTCTTCTTCTTCTTTCTCCTTTTTTCTTCTTCTTCTTTCTACTTTTTCCTTCTTTTTTCTACTTTATTTTTCTTCTTCTTCTTCTTTCTTCTCTTCTTCTTTCTTCTTCTTTTTTCTTCTTCTTTCTTCTTCTTCTTTGTGACCTGTTCTTTCTTGACGTAGGCGGTCAAGGCTTTCTATAAATTGCTATTCTTCATAGCTCTTAGTAATGTTTGTCTTTTTACTTTGCCTCCTAATTCCTTGTTCGGTGAGTTATTCGATGTTTATCCGCTATACTCCTTGCCTTCGACATGTCTTGTGAATGTCTTCAATTTTCAAGTTTGCCAAACCCTCTTTCCTCATTATGTATCCTAGAAATGTCAGCTTCTCTTTTTCTGAAATAATAGGACAGACTGGGTTTTATAGCCTCGGATGGCAACTGGTATAGGAGAAAGAAAAACTCTGAATTCAAAACTTTATGTAGCGAAGTACATACAATTCAGTTAAGAAAATAATCATTCATATTGACACCATGATCCCGACTACAGTTGAGATTTTTGTTTTATTGATTAAAATATTTTATAACTTAATAATTTTCATAAAATATTGATTGAACTATCGTTCGTCTTTTCTATTAGAAAAATCATAAAAATTCAAATACACCCATATATGATAATATTTGATATATTTTTCTTCTAAATGCCGTATCCCTTGTGTGTGATCGATCATGGCCCTCTACATCTTCTTATCTCTTGTAGCTCTTAGTATTATTTATCTTTTTACCATAACTTCCCATTATGACATCCATTCATTCATCAGCTAAGTGACACCCTGCATTTTTGCCTTCAGTATGTCTTGTAATTGTCAAGATTTATAAGCTTGATTACCCATCCCAAAAATTTCAATTGTATCAGTGTCCCTTTTGTCTCCATTTACTTTAGACTTCCTCATTGTTTACATGCTTTGTCTATGGCATTCTTCATCGTAGTATAATAGTCAAAATACTTCTAGATAGTGAATTTAGTACTCACTGGGTGAGCCATACTTTTGTCTTGTTGTTAAATAGCAGGACACCTTGTCATTGAGTAACAGTCATATTTAAAACTAAGCAACGCTTTATAAACAACTCGTGAATGGTTAACGAGCTAGTTTGGTTGATTAGTACTATTGAGTATTGGGTTCGAGAGAGTGAATGAGTGAGAGAGACAGAGAGAATATACAGTTTTCAATTCACTTTTTTTTTTTGTCTATGTATTCCGAAGAGTGGTGTGTGTGTGTGTGTGTGTGTCCTATTAACTTATTCACTCTCTCTGTCCCTGATATGGTTTAAATGGTAGGATCCGTATCTGGAAAATCGCTGTTATTTATTCTAAAATATTCTTTAATGCACTCACAAAAAATAAAATAAAGAATTATTCTTGCAATCCAAAAAATATCTTTCGGCTTTAAATAGCCTAAAAGGGTTGGCAAACCGTAAGTAAACAAACAAAACAATACCTTGCGCGCGTGTATACAAGCATAAGAAAATACAGATAAAGACCTAATTTAAAGCTGCTGTCTTTCACGTACACACATGAACAGATAATGTTTATGTGATCACAGTAGTTCTTTGAAGTAGCGTTTTTAATTTTATTCGTATTAACTGCATGTTTCAGCCGATACATTCTTCAACCTTCATCAAGTGTATGTTTCCTCTGGTGTTTATTGATTGATTTGTTTTTACGGTTTATCAACCCCTTTTTTTCTGTTATTTAAAGCTGAAACATATTTTGAATTGTAACAACAATTTCTTTTTTTTTTTTAAATAAGTATTGGATTAACAATTCTTTTGAGTGTAACAATGATTTTTTCCTGATACAAGTCCTACTATTTTACCCATAGCTGGGGGAAGAGATGAATTCATACCTTTCCTATGAGTATTTGCGCGTAAGTGAATGTAATGAGCACACGTAGTATTCAAAGTCGTCTCTCCGATTTCCACGCCCCAGAGCTGCGAGCTATTACAATATTCTGTCATTCACTATGTCTAGTGATTTTCAGAATTAGTTTAATGACTTCATTGCTTTTTTTATTAGTTAGAACATATCAATCCCATAGAATCACTTAAAAAAGCGTAGGTTCCTTTGTTAGTAAATACAAAAGAAGTGAAACATTTGTAGCTTCAACAGTTGATGAGATTCAGTGTTATGAAATTTTCAGTTCATACATCAGAGTCTGGGATCAGAATAGTCGGAGGTAAAGAAAATAAGACAAAGGCATGCCTATTCCGGCGAACGGCGGTAAATAAAACGAATAATACCAAAAAGTTCGGTCCGGAGTTGAGAAGCATGAAAAACAGATTCGACCCTACAATAAATGAAACACTTAAAACAGCATCAGAATTACGAGAATTGAAAGTGAATGAACTAAAAATCAAACTGTCGTTGGCTTTGTTGAGGAAACTAGAAAAGTGTTGTAGTCTTTCTGCCAATCAGTTTTGTAGTGATAACCATGATAAACTTTAGTATATGTCTATATTTCTGGGATGAGGTATTATGTACATTATTTATTCAAATGCTGGACGACACTTCGCAGATTTTTATCTCCCGAGTAAGACCCCCCATAGAGGAGATCATGACTAAAGTGTACGCTATCCCATGCAGCTTCTGAAAGAAATATAAAGGGGAGACAGGTCGCCCCCTTAAGGTAAGTCTTCAAGAAAACGAGAAAGCTGTAACATGAGGGGAAGGGAAAAAATCAGGCGTGGCTAATCACATATGGAGAAAAAAAGGGAGATCACCGCCCTCTGTTGGATCAGATTGAAATCATAGCTAGAGAACATCATTGGAAAACTCATAAACTTAAGGAATCAGCACATATGCTGGGCCACAAAAATCTCCTGAGCCGACCAAGCATAGAAATGAATACAATATGGGAACCAGTAATAAGGAGTGCCAGAGAAAAGCGATAATAACAAAAATTGCATTATGAGCTCTGGTAAAAACATGATTTGATAACAGCAAAAGATTGCAATATAAGCACAGCTAAAAAATGGTTGCTGAAGACATAATGTTTATAATACCCAGAAATTCATACCCAGATGTCAGGGTGGATAAAGGCGTTGGTTAGATCCAATGACAGGACCCAAAGAGTGTGAGTTCAATCCCCGGTTAAGGCAGTGGAGAACTTGGAGAGGGGAATTAACAGGAGAGAACTGATATCTGACAACCATTAGACATGGCACATGGAATTAGAACAGTCTACCTCAGTGAGCAAAATAAAGGGTTCAGTTCGACATTCCAACCACCTGAAGAAGGCCGAGACGTTGTAAACAAAGATGAGGATAATAGTCCGAATAATGTAAATACTGATTTGTTTGAATACAGAAATAATAATAATAATAATAATAATAATAACTGAAAATGTTTTTGAATATGGCAAAATTGTTTGTTTAAAGAAAGCTGAAATCATGCAATCACAGAGAGATGGAAAGATATAGAGAGAGGTGGAGAGAGAGAGAGAGAGAGAGAGAGAGAGAGAGAGAGGTGGAAGTAGAGAGAGATATGTAAAGAGAAAGATTGGAAAGAAACTTAAATCATTATGTGCCCGATGACCGATGTACGCGCGATTCACAGACTGTTAGTATTAGATAGATATGAACAGACAAAAATAGATAGATAGATAGATATAGATAGATAGATAGATAGATAGATAGATAGATAGATAGGGAGAAGAAAGAGAAACAAAGAGGAATACAATAGTAGTAGTAGTGATCGTAGTGATGGTAGTGGTGATGATGGTGGTAGTGATGATTGTCGTGATAGTGACTTCTCGCTTATTTTTTAATGATCTTTTATTTATTTATTTATAAGAATTTTTCTTTAAATATCATTAATTGTATTTATGGGTAAAAGATATTCGTGTAATAATAACAAGATTAGGGAGATTTGAATGTAGTTTCATTGAACATGAGAGAGAAAAAGTCAAAGAAAATTCCGTTGAAAATTCAAGTTTTGTGGAAGTCTGGTGAAGCACTTCATGTTTCCTTGGGATCCAAATGCTTAGAAATGAAGATTTTACCGTTGTTGTTGTTCATAAGAGCAATAGTCAAAAAAAAAAAAAAAACAACAAACAAACAAACGATAATGACCCACCATGGTATGGATAGGCTCTGGCGCCCACGAACCAGCCTCCCCCCTCCCGCCCAGTATGGGTAAATACGAACTAACTATAATTAGTGACAAAATGAAAAATATTGTTAAACTGCATCGGTCGTAACGCGGGTCAAAAAGGACCGCGATCCCCCATGAGGAACCAGAATGGGATCGAAAAGTTTGCAAATGGAACAAACGGTAAAAATCTTCATTTATAAGGTCTGTTCATTTTTATTTCCCTGTCAGTCTAAATGGGCATGTCCCAGAGGATAGTTACATCGTTATTTTGGGTAACTGTCCAACGAGAACTAGAGGAAAACCACGCCAAGGACATTCATCAAAGAAACCCTTTATATTCATTAAAAGAAAATCCCACAAAAAAGAACAATAATTAAAACGTTTACGGGAGAGTATATTGAAGTAATGATAGACTTTTTTTTCTACGATAAATATGACAACGTCAACTACGACCAAAGCCGCCTATAATATCTGGCGAGAAAAACACACCCTCAAACAGACTAAACATCGATGACAACAAACTAGCCAATGTCAGGCGTGTGATCATCATACAAAAGATTACCTGACATAGAACTCGAAGGCATCCGAGAAAACATCAAAAATGTATTAAACGTTAACATCAAAGGGCTAAATGCCAACAACCAAGAGGAGACACATGCAGAGGAACAAATAGAAACCAGTTGTAATGATCCCTCTGAGGTACACAAGCAGATAGAAGTATATAATGACGAATGTGATAGCGAAACAGAAATCACACTCACACACACAAACACACGTCCGCACACACACACACACACACACACACACAGATATATATATATATATATCCGAACATCAACATCCCTGTTGTAATTGGAGCCCTAGGATTGATTGGAAAAGATTCCAATAGACTCATTGAAAGGATTTCTTGAAGCCCATGCCTTAAAGAAATACAACAAATTGTTCTCACGTGTACAGCCCACACCTTACAAAGGGCTTTATCGATTTAAAATATTTTTTTAATTGGTCAGTGGAAAAAGTCATGATGGCATTTCTAACTTTAGGTCTCTAAGCGGGACCGAAAAGAAATGTGCGCAAAGGAAATAATAATAATAATAATAATAATAATAATAATAATAATAATAATAATAATAAACATTTACATTTAGTAGATTCTGTAGTAAATCAAAACAGAAGCCAAGAACCAACTATTGCAGCAAAAGATATGAAAAAGAAAGCCAAGGATAAAGCCCTTGAACAGATGAAACAACGCTGGCAAGACAAACCTCTGCATGGCCAATATCCAGAACGTGCAAATAAACCCAATGTTGATAAAGTTAATACTCATCGATGGTTACGAGCATCTGGATTAAAGTCTGAAACTGAAGGCTTTATTCTTGCAGCGCAAGACCAGAGTCTTTTCACTAGGAATTTTCAGGCAAATATCATACATAATAATGTGGATCCAAAATGCAGGTTCTGTGACAAATACCAAGAAACAATAGACCATCTAATCTCAGGATGTTCTATACTTGCCCCAAATGAATATAAAAATCGTCACGATAGAGTGGGGCAATACTTACACTGGACAATGTGCAAACACTTTGGAAAATGTGTAAGCAAACACTGGTATGAACATCGGCCAGCGCCGGTTACAGAAATAGAAGATGTCACCATTCTATGGGATTATACCATCCACACAGACAGAAAAATTGAAGCAAATAGGCCGGACATTATTGTCAAAAACCAGAAAGAAAAAACTTGCCTACTAATTGATATGGCTTGTCCAGCGGATTGTAACATAGCAACCAAGGAATTTGAAAAACTATCAAAATACAAAGACCTGGAAATTGAAATAGAAAAAATGTGGAAATTGAAAACAAGAATAATACCAGTGGTAATAGGTGCACTTGGAATTATAAAAAATGGAACAAAACAACACATTGAAAGAATCCTGAAAACCCCAGCTTAAGAGACATACAGAAAATTGTCTTATTAAGTACAGCACACACACTAAGGAGAACTTTGTCTATGTAACGCTAGCAACTTCATCGGAGATAAAAAAAAAAAAAAAAAAAAAAAACATGAAATGTGGCCATAACAACACACCACGACCTGCCTTAGGTCTTTCCGCAGACTTGGTAGGTAGTGTGTCCATAGCAGAAATCGAATGATGATGATAATAATAATAATAATAATAATGATGACCTGGAAATGTACATAGGCGTACAAAAATCATTATAAAGAATATTGACAGATAGATTAAGAAAATCCCAGGTAATATATAACATTACAAAGTAATAAAAATTCTGTAATATTTAAGAGAGTAAATTAAGCCTTTTTTTATTAATCCTGTTAGACAATTTCATTTTCTTTATTTTTTATTGATTGGGATCAATTTAATACCCCACTTTTATTTAAATATTCCTTTCTTATCTTACACTTTCTTTCTGCCATCGCCTGTTTATTTATTTCCTTTTACCTCTTCTCTCCATATTGATTTTTAAACACTTGCAAAAAAAAAATTTTAAAAATTCAAACATAAGTAAAAATCCAATAATTGAAAAAACCTCGTTGTTAAAAAGATATAAATTCACAAATAGTACAAAAAAATCCTTTACTAAAAACATCATAATATTTATCTAAAATCCTTTCTTTTTCTTAAGTTCTTATTTTCCCAAATTAAATAAGCAAAAAATTAAATAATTCTTCATTTTGATAAATATTAATGTCTATAAATAAGTAAAAAAAATGACATCAATTTTTATTTTTATAGCATTCAATATTAAAAAGATTCTTTTTTATTTTTGATTTTGCTTAAAATTAGCCGTTTCCCTATAAAGGAAGAATTTGGCTTTTATTGACAACAAATCCACCAGTTTTGGTCAAAAAATTTATAAATTTAATTGTTTTCTTTTAACAATTTTTACGAAAAAAAAAAAATTTCTCAAGTCCATTAGACTGTTAGACGTTCTTTCTAGTATTGATAGGTGTTTCTTTCCGAATCTTTAAGAAAATATTGTATGGTATGTTAACATCTTGATTATACCATTAATTTTTTCGATACAATTCTTTCCATTTTTCCCAATTTAAATTTGTTCAAAAATAATCTTGTTCAATGGCAAATCGAACAATAAAAAAAAAGAAATTTTGTTTAAATTAAGTTTTTTTTAATTTTTTAAAATTTTTACAAAATATTCTTCTAAAATCCAAAAACAATGCAAAATCCATTAAATTTAAGATAAGTAATGCAAGAGCATCTCATTTCAATTTGAAGAAAATTTTAATTCGTCAATATTAAATCTTAATATCATTTCAAATTTCTTGTTTTATGAAAATATAATGAAAAAATAGTCAAAACATCTGGAAAAAATTTTATCATCAAAAATACTATTCATATCTATCTATCTATCTAGGCATCAATCAAAAACTTATATTTGAGATTATAAATTTTATTGTGTGCCAAAAATGATGCATCAGACAACGCCTCTATACCTTAGGTAAACAAATGGATTTTTTTTAGCAATACAGCATTATTATAAATAAATAACCTAAACTTTGGAATGTAATACAAGGAATTATGTTCTTTTGATAAGGACTTAATCTTCTATCTATCTATCTATCTATCTAAAATATCTATCTATCTATTTTATTTAAAATATCAAATTTTATCTGCCCAGAAAAAGTTATATAAAATATCTAAAATAACATTAATTAATATAAAAACGCAATTTTCCAATTACGTATTAAATGTTTTTTTTTATTTTCGATGGTTCAAAAAAATAAAATATAAAATCAATCAATATACTGATATATGTTTTGAAAAAAAAAATAATCATTTTTACCCAATATATGTAACGTGAAAAATCACACTCTTGTCATCTTTTTAAAAACATTTCGTTACACTACACGACACCATTAATCAGTAAAAACACACAAACAAACAAACAAAAAGGAAATAAATGAAAGAAAAAATAAAAATCAATTATTTATTTTTACCTCAAAATATTTAAAACAAAATCTTTTAGGACAAAAACAGAAGTTGGATCATTTAATTTTTTCAATTTCCAAATTTTTCATTTGCTCCGTCCCGTAAATGTTGAATTATCTCTTCGTTTTTATATTCTTGAACTGTTTCATAATCAATTTTTTATTAACATTCAAACTTCTTTAAAAATTTCCAACAGGTTTTTATCTGCAAAATAAACAGCAACACAAGAAAAATAAAATTGAAATGAAAACAATGAAAATAAACGTCAATCAACATCTCAACAAAAATAATAATAATAATAAAATAATAATAATAATAATAAAAATAATAATAATATGGACTTAATGATTAGATAAATGTGCAAAAGTAACATTCAAGAAAGGTAGAATTACAAAACACCCTTAATAGATTTAGATTTTGTCAAAAGATTAGGGAACTGGAACATGAAAAGCTTATAAGTACCTAGGAATTAGCGAAGGAGATGGCATACAACACCCCCAAATGAAGGAAAAAATAAGAAAAGAATACTACAGGCGTGTACGTCTGGTACTAAATACTGAGCTAAACTCAAAAAAAAAGGATATCAGCCATAAACACATTTGCTGTCCCTGTGGTGCAATACAGCTTTAATGTCCTTAACTGGACCATAGCTGAAATTAAGCGAATGGACGCCAAAACGAGAAAGCTTCTCACTTGTTATCGCATGCATCATCCCAAAGCTGATGTTGATCGTCTGTATGTGCCCCAGATCCGAAGGAGGCAGAGGATTAGTTCAACTAGAACTGTCCTACAAAACTACAACAATTGGCCTCCAAAGATATTTGGAAACTACAGAAGACTGGATGATGGTATGCGTCAAAATAACATGAAAGTAAAGCGTCTTTACTCCGTAATAAAAATAAAGCCAACAAATTCAAAAATGGAGTTTCAAATGGGCGTAGAGATGCAACTACAGCACAATACACCGGCTGAAACTGCAAAATACCTAAAAAAGACAGCAAAGACGAATGCAACCGACCAGATACAGAAGCGATGGCAAGATAAACCGCTTCATGGCCAATACCCTGCCCGTACCAAACAAGCTGACGTAGACAAAACCCGTACCCATCAGTGGCTACGTAGTGCAGGGTTGAAAAGCTGAAACTGAAGGTTTTATCCTTGCTGCATTGTTTGACCAATGCTTGCTAACTAGGAATTATCAAGCACATATACTAAAATATTGTGTCAGTCCAAAATGCAGATTCTGTGATAAATATCCAGAAACGATTGATCATCTTGTATCAGGTTGCACGATGTTGACTGAATATAAAACCCGACATGACAGAGTGGGCCAATATCTGCACTGGGAAATCTGCAACTTCTACGGGAAGGAAACTGAAAAAAACTGGTATGAACACCACCCAGACCCGATTACGGAGATAGGACCTGTTACAATTCTATGGGACTACACAATACACACTGACAGAACAATCAAAGCCAACCGCCCAGATATTGTTATTAAAGACCACAAACAAAAAAAGTGCCTCCTTATTGATATGGCAGTCCCTGCTGACTGCAATGTATCTTTGAAGATATTCAAAAAGTTGTCAAAATACAAGGACCTTGAAATAGAAATCTCGAAAATGTGGCATATGGGAACATCAACAATCCCTGTTGTAGTTGGAGCCCTAGGACTGGTTGGAAAAGATTGCAGTAGACTAATTGAAGGGATTCCTGGAAGTCCATGCCTCAAGGAGATACAAAAAATTGTTCTGACAAGTACAGCCCACACCTTTACGAAGGGCTTTATCTATGTAATTTTTTTTTTTTTTTCAGTGGAAAGTGTCATGATGCCATTTCTAACCTTAGGTCCCTGGGCGGGACCCGGAAAGAAATGTGTAAACGCCAGAAATCAAAATAAATAATAATAATAATAATAATAATAATAAATAATAATAATAATAATAATATATCTTTTTGGCCTGGTGGTCTGTGGCCTGGTGGTCTGATGGCCTGGTGGTCTGATTGCCATGGGATGTTCATCTCGATGTCCTAGAAAAATCCAAAATGGATATGCAATGTTTGATAGCATCTCAAAATCTACAGTCACATTCTCATTATTGGCGTGCTGTGGCTTCCCTTATTCTTTTCTACAAATATTTTCATGGAAACACAAATGACGAGCTAAAAAACTGGTATATTGGATAATAACTGCATGCATTTAAAAAAAATGTTACTAGATTGGCATATCGTTTAAATCTTTTAAATCTGCGGAAAAAAATAAATAAACCACCTCTTCTATTCCATCTCCCCTCTTGTTTGAAGAAAAGAAAAAGAAACGAAGATCAATCAAGAAAAAGAAGAATTAAAAAGAAAATTAAAAAAAGCTCAAAGGAATGCAAATCACTTGTTTATTTGTTTTGTATTAAAAATGTGCTGTAATGTATTCGAGAGATTTATTATATAATATATATATATGATAATATAGTTTTAAGGTATGCTATGTTTATAAGGAAAAGTGCTCAATGTCATAAATAGGATGTATGTAAATATCAAATTGAAACAATAGGTCAACATCCAGCAAAAGTTTGATATTTTTTGTATCAAACTTTTTCTTTCACAAACAGAGAAAAAAAATAAAAAATCAGAAATTGATTCTTTTTCGCTTCAGATTTCGCAATCAATAAGGTCATCGAAAAATTGCGTTAAAACTTGAAATATACTGTTACCAATTGATGTTTACCCTATTTAAAAAAAGAAGAAAGCATTCGAATTTAGGTTTATAATAAAAAGAGTTGAAATTTACGGATATCTGGGAAGATAATTATAAAAATAGATTTGGACAGGTTAAGGTTCATTCTTTTTTGCTTTTTTTTTAACTTAAATCATACCAATGGAATAAAAAGGAAATGAAAAATGTTAATTTTTTTAAATGGACATGGCAACAAAAAAAAAAGTATTTAAAAATTGACGAACTGGTTGAACCATATAATATATATATAATATATATATATATATATATATATATATATATATATAAAGCGGACAAAATAGGTTAACAAAAAAAAGCAATAGTATTTTCATGCTTTAATACAATCTTCAGAACATCGAAAATTGCATAATAACATGCAACAAATTGTCAACGCTTGATGTTGATCTTATATATATATATAATTATATATATGTATATATGACGTCGCATTTTTTTTTAAATGGACAAAGTCCGAAATTATTTTAATGTATAAACATAAAAATGTTTTAATATATATATATATATATATATATATATATATATATATATATTATTTAACTGTTATAACATAAATTATGTTAAAATCAAATCACTTCTCAAATAAATATTTTGTTTCCAACAAAATTTTTTTATTAAGATAATTTGTTGAAGAGAAATGTTTTATCTTCAACATCATCACTTGATAAGACACCGAGTATTTTAAACAACATCGCTAAGGTGTTTGTAGTGATTTTATAACATATTATGTTATAATTTTTTTTATAAATAAATTATTACTTCTTTCGATTTTGTATTGAGCAATTCTTTTTAAGAATAGTAATTGTTAGTTATTGGAATTCATTCCATATATACCAATTATATATTTGTATATATATATATATATGTGTTAGTGTGTGTGTGTGTGTGTGTGTGTGTGTCTGTGTGTGTGTGTGTGTGTGTGTGTGTGTGTATGCTAAAGGGCAAATGGACGAATTAATTATAAAGTTTGCTTTTGACATTTTTTTTGGACCATGATTTTTCCAGGTTCGAATCTCGCCATGGTCGATTTGTCAAAAAAAGACTTCCTGATTTTATCGGTCTTCACATTTTCTAAGGCGATCTCAGCGTGCGCCACCTTTGGAAAGTTTCAATTCGATATACCAAATCCACCCATCGAGCCAAATCTTGCGAGTGAAATTATGTGGACGGAACACTTGGGGTCGTCAATAGCTGTGACCGAGGGTTTTAGGGTGCTGGCGTTGTTCAGATTGTTGATCATTCTGAATAAAAAATATCTCCTAGAAACTATAACTAAGGTCCGCTCAAATCATAGTTGCAATATAAACCACAAAATGAATAGGGCTCTGTGGGTATTGAAAATACAACAAAAAAAGGTACCTGAATCATTACGCCTTTAATAAAAACATTAAAAAAAAATAGACGGGTATCCTATTATGAAATACGATTTCCCAATGTTATATATATATTTATTTTACATTCTTCATCATCAATTGATAAGACACCGTGGGTGTTGAAAAAAAATATTATTTTTTAGTGATTTTATAACATATTTATGTTATAATTTTTAAAATAAATAATTATATATATATATATATATATATATATATATCGCACATATAGTGGTGGTGTTAATAAAACAGTGCTCGACGACTAATATTCACCATTCTAAAATCATGATTTTACACATATATTTAAGAATCCAGTTTATTTTAAATAACGAACATATTTTTTTAAATTAGAAAACTGTAATTCCAATATAATATAGAACTACTCCAACGTTGCAATAACCAGATATTTAAAAAAAATAAAATTATGTTTTGGTTAGTCTATACTTGGCACCTGAAGATTGTGTTTGCAATGTCCGTTTGAATTAAAATATTGATGAGGGATAATATTTAATATGTATTTTTACATGCATATATATAATATATATATATATATATATATATATATATATATATATATTGAGATAGAGAGAGAGAAATATCTCAGTTTCTTTTTAGATAAATAGAGAGAGAGAGAAAATCTATCTTTAGGAAGAGAGATGGTAATGGATAGGTTTAAAATGGGTAAATTTATAAATATCTATTTAAATTTTTTAAGAAATATAGTTAAAAAAAAACGAGATGAAGAATGATGTAAATATTGATTTCGGTAATACGCCCCAGACGCGAATGGGTTATACAAGAAGAAAGAAAAATGCTGATGAAGTTATTGGAAAAGTAAGTTCTTCAGCTGACATGGAGACACGTGACAGACTGAACAATTCAATTCTTTCAAGAAATCGGAATGCCGATATGAAATTCAGAAAGTGATGAAATAGTATGAAAAATATTTCATCTTCTTCATGTCTTTTTTTTTTAAATTATTTCTTTATAATAGTTTTTATTTTGGTCCTTTTAGATCACATTGCATCACAAAATAGATTTAATCAGTTATTAATAAAAATTATTATACCTAATGAAGAAATGATATCATGTTTAACTAATTAAATTACCTATGATAATGATGGCGTCTGTAAAAATAATTTTGTGATTAATAGCATTATGGTTCGATTCAAGAATCTTTTTAAGAACCTAAGATATATAAAGAGAAAAAACAACTTTTTAAAGGGTATTTAATTGTACATGTTTACCTGTATCATTTGCAACTAAAATGTTTTTGTTGTTTTTCTGGATTTTTTCATAATAATGAATTTGTTACTGTGGATGTAACGGACATTGTTTGCTGTTGACATATGTATACGCTTTCACTATACAGTGTAATGTCGATCACTTAACTTGGTTTGTGAGGTATTTTTATTATATTTTTGTTGGGGCGTCGTTTATTTTAATCTATATTATAGAGTATCGTATCGATATCAAAATGAGCATATTCTTCTTTTATGTGGCGTATTCCTTCAGGATGCTTGCGAAAATGTCTCTCCACAACTTTCTGTCCTTGTAGCGCTTAATAAATTGCATTGTCTTGTTATATTTCCTAAAACCTGTTCCGCCATCCATTTACTCAGGCTCGCTAGGTTTTGTTATGCTCCGTTTTCCTCTGTCCCTCTTGCCTTCAATCTTTCCAGTGAGTATCAAATTTTGCAAGCCTTCTTTCCTCATTATATGCACTAACAACTGCAACTATCACTTTCTGATGTTAAGTGTGAGTTTTAATTTTGATTTTGTTTTCTCTGAAATTTCGTCGTTGTACACATGTCCAGTCTATGTTATTCTCAGCATCTTTCTGTAGAACCACTTTCCCGTTGCTTCAAGTCTCATTTTCATCTGTAAGGAGATTATCTAGTATTTACTGCAGTATAGGAGGACTAGTATTACATAACAATTCAGTACTCTTTTCTTTGTTTCTAACAAAATTGTCCTGTTTCTTAATACGGTGCTTAGCTTCTGGAAGTCATCTTTCAATATCTGAGATTTCAATGTCGCACTTTCCTTTCTCAGTTAAAACATTTCCCACATATTTAGATTGTTGTACTTGTTTGAGTATGGTAGCTCCAATTTGTAATTTGCATGTAGGGCTGTTCATTTTGCTAACAACCATGGATTCTGTCTTACTGCAATTGACATTTAGTCCTTTCTTCTAGCTTTCTTCAATACTTTCTGTAGGAGTTCTTGTAGGGTTTTTTTCTGTGTCTGTTATCAACAGTGTGTCATCTGCATATTTTATGTTAAGATGGTAGCCACCAATAATTAATCCTGGTAGGACTTCTAATTTTTTTTCAGAATCACTTCACTGTATAGGTTGAATAAGTCCGGTGAGAAGACATTCTTGCATTCCATCACTTTTTGTTTTCGTATATTTGTAGAATTGATTTTCTATCTGTATACAGACAGTTTGATGCTAGTATAGGTTCTTGATTATTCTGATATCCTTCACACATATGTCAAGGTTATCTAACTGTTCTATTTCTGTAACGTATTTAATCATAAACGTATTCAATTAATCCATTATGAGAATGAAATTATTTTTTTCTTATCCTTTTCATGCACTGTTATATGATGGCTAATGTGGGATAAGAAGAAGTGTATGAGATAAAGAATTGAAAGAATGTCGTTCATGTTGATTTTACTTTTAATAAAATAAAAAAGATATGATATATGAGACTACATAAGATATATCCATACATCTACAAATAAATCATATAAAAAGCAAACATAATTTTAATTATAATAATTATATAACTATATATTATAATTATAATAACATTTTATATAAAATATACTTTCAATGAAATCATCTGAAATGGTTATCTATAGTGGGAACAGACAAAATAGTTATTCAGAAAGAGAGCATATAAAATGTATATCCACAAACAAACAATATGAAAAAAAGGCGTACAGAAAAATAACATATAAAATGTTTGTCCAGAAAGAGGGCTTATATAAGATACATCTACAAAGAAAAGATATAAATGGGGCATACAGAAGAACATATAAAATGGTTATACAGAAAGAGAGGGCAAATAAAAGTATTAAGCGGAAGGAAATTATATCAAAGCGTTGTCCAGAAAAGGGATATCCATAAAGAGCATAAACAGAAAAGAAGCACATAAAATGAAGATCATGAAAGAGAGTATATAGAATGGACCTTTAAAGAAAGAGAGTATATAGAATGGACATTAAAGAAAGAGAGTATATAGAATGGACATTAAAGAAAGAGAGTATATAGAATGGACCTTAAAGAAAGAGAGTATATAGAATGGACATTAAAGAAAGAGAGTATATAGAATGGACCTTTAAAGAAAGAGAGTATATAGAATGGACATTAAAGAAAGAGAGTATATAGAATGGACATTAAAGAAAGAGAGTATATAGAATGGACATTAAAGAAAGAGAGTATATAGAATGGACCTTTAAAGAAAGAGAGTATATAGAATGGACCTTTAAAGAAAGAGAGTATATAGAATGGACATTAAAGAAAGAGAGTATATAGAATGGACATTAAAGAAAGAGAGTATATAGAATGGACCTTTAAAGAAAGAGAGTATATAGAATGGACATTAAAGAAAGAGAGTATATAGAATGGACCTTTAAAGAAAGAGAGTATATAGAATGGACCTTTAAAGAAAGAGAGTATATAGAATGGACATTAAAAGTTTTTAGAGTTATATAGAATGGACATTAAAAGAAAGAGAGTATATAGAATGGACATTAAAGAAAGAGAGTATATAGAATGGACCTTAAAGAAAGAGAGAATGGACATTAAAGAAAGAGATAGAATGGACCTTTAAAGAAAGAGAGTATATAGAATGGACCTTTAAAGAAAGAGAGTATATAGAATGGACATTAAAGAAAGAGAGTATATAGAATGGACCTTTAAAGAAAGAGAGTATATAGAATGGACATTAAAGAAAGAGAGTATATAGAATGGACATTAAAGAAAGAGAGTATATAGAATGGACCTTTAAAGAAAGAGAGTATATAGAATGGACCTTTAAAGAAAGAGAGTATATAGAATGGACATTAAAGAAAAATTAGTATATAGAATGGACCTTTAAAGAAAGAGAGTATATAGAATGGACCTTTAAAGAAAGAGAGTATATAGAATGGACATTAAAGAAAGAGAGTATATAGAATGGACATTAAAGAAAGAGAGTATATAGAATGGACCTTTAAAGAAAGAGAGTATATAGAATGGACATTAAAGAAAGAGAGTATATAGAATGGACATTAAAGAAAGAGAGTATGAATTAAAGAATGAGACATTACAAAAAAAGAAAGATATAGAATGGACCTTGAAAAAGAGAGATAGAATGGACCTTTAAAGAAAGAGAGTATTTAGAATGGACATTAAAGAAAGAGAGTATATAGAATGGACATTAAAGAAAGAGAGTATAGAATGGACCTTAAAGAAAGAGAGTATATAGAATGGACCTTTAAAGAAAGAGAGTATATAGAATGGACATTAAAGAAAGAGAGTATATAGAATGGACCTTAAAGAAAGAGAGTCTATAGAATGGACCTTAAAGAAAGAGAGAGGATTTGGACCTTTAAAGAAAGAGAGTATATAGAATGGACATTAAAGAAAGAGAGTATATAGACCTTTTCAGGAGAGTTAAATGAAAAGAAAGAGAGTATATAGAATGGACATTAAAGAAAGAGAGATATAGAATGGACATTAAAGAAAGAGAGTATATAGAATGGACCTTTAAAGAAAGAGAGTATATAGAATGGACATTAAAGAAAGAGAGTATATAGAATGGACATTAAAGAAAGAGAGTATATAGAATGGACCTTTTAAAGAAAGAGAGTATATAGAATGGACATTTAAAAAAAGAGTATATAGAATGGACATTTAAAGAAAGAGAATGTATATAGAATGGACCTTAAAGAAAGAGAGTTATAGAATGGACCTTTAAAGAAAGAGAGTATATAGAATGGACCTTTAAAGAAAGAGAGTATATAGAATGGACATTAAAGAAAGAGAGTTTATAGAATGGACCTTAAAGAAAGAGAGTATATTGAATGGACCTTTAAAGAAAGAGAGAGTATAGAATGGACATTAAAGAAAGAGAGTATATAGAATGGACCTTTAAAGAAAGAGAGTATATAGAATGGACATTAAAGAAAAGAGAGTATATAGAATGGAATTTTAAAGAAAGAGAGTATATAGAATGGACATTAAAGAAAGAGAGTATATAGAATGGACATTAAAGAAAGAGAGAGATATAGAATGGACCTTTAAAGAAAGAGATATATATAGAATGGACATTTAAAGAAAGAGAGTATATAGAATGGACATTAAAGAAAGAGAGTATATAGAATGGACCTTTTAAAGAAAGAAATGGATAAAGAAAACCTAGTATAGAATGGAACTTTAAAGAAAGAGAGTATATAGAATGGACCTTTAAAAAGAAAAATGAGGACATTATATAGAATGGACATTAAAGAAAGAGAGTATATAGAATGGACATTAAAGAAAGAGAGTATATAGAATGGACCTTAAAGAAAGAGAGTATATAGAATGGACATTAAAGAAAGAGAGTATATAGAATGGACATTAAAGAAAGAGAGTATATAGAATGGACATTAAAGAAAGTTTTTATATAAGAATGGAACTTTAAAGAAAGAGAGTATATAGAATGGACCTTAAAAAAGAGAATATAGAATGGACCTTAAAGAAAGAGACATATAGAATGAAAGAAAGAAAAGAGAGATATAGAATGGACCTTAAAGAAAGAGAGTAATATAAAGAAAAGAGAGTATATAATGGACATTAAAGAAAGAGAGACTTAGAATGGACCTTTAAAGAAAGAGAGTATATAGAATGGACCTTTTAAATTAGAAAGAGAGAGAGAATATATAGAATGGACATTAAAGAAAGAGAGTATACAAAAGGGCTTTCCAAAAGGAGTGGAAACGAAAGGGTAATCAGGAGAGAGGACATATAAAGGAATCCAGAAAAGAGAACATACACAAGGGATATTCACAAAAAAAACCATCAAAAAACCCCCCAAAAAAACAAACAAACAAAAACACACATTTAAAACGGATTATGAAGAAACAGAATGTGATAATGACATAAAGGGACTTGATTCTTAATTAAATATTAATTAGCTACAAGGATGTTTTTCACAACTGTTTTCATCCATAGGGCGATAGCAATATGCATGTAAGTATTCACAAAATCAAAGTAAATAAAAGGTAATATTTGTTTGCAAATATGAATAAATTGATAAAATTTCAAAAAATTCAAAATTACCTCAAAATGTTCTTTTTTTTTCTTTTCGGTGCCCTTAATGTCGTTACCATTTTTGGACGCATCAGAATTGGCTGGCTGGCTGACCTTAAAAAGTTCGTCCATGGCTTCATAGTCAACTTTTACTCCACTGAAAATTTTCCCCAGTTGTATCCAAAGATTGTAACCCTGGTTTACAATCTTACCTGTTGGAATTTTTTGCCATTGTAGACTTCTGAGTTTTATTCTTGGCTTAGGAATGTTAAGTTGGGGTAATTTTGGAGTTTGCTGCAGGTTCAAACCGAGTGTGTTAGGGGGACGAGGCACCCCACCACCAATGGAGAATGGCGGTGGAGGTGGTGGTGGAGGTGGTGGACCACCTCCTGTGACTGGGGTTGGTGGAGGTGGAGGTGGAGGTGGAGGTGGCGGCGGCGGCGGTGGCGGCGGCGGCGGTGGCGGCGGTGGTGTTGGAAGTGGTTGCTGCGGTGGTGAAGGTGTAGTCGGGGAAGAGAGTGAAGGAACACATGGTGGCGTTGATATCTGGACCGAGGATTTTTTAATGGATGAGGAGCTTAATGTAGGAGATGCATTAACATTGTTAGTGGTCTGGGTGATGGAAGTGGTACTGTTGTTAGAGATTATGTTGGTGTTGACATTGTTGGCGACACCTGTCCTGTTTGAAGATGAAGGAGAGAGGCTCCCAAATGTTTGAGCTAGAACGTGTACGGGTGACTGAAGGGATGTGGATGCTAATGACGGAGACATCGAACCTTTAATTCCTTCTGGGGTAGTAGGGTTTGAACCTGGAGTAGAAGCGATAGTTGACCCGCGTCGTCTCAAGGCATTGTCATTATATTTTCGGTAAGCGTCAGTTTTGCTATGACAAGGACAAAAACACTTGCTGTCTTTTTCCAAAATAGCATCAAGTCTTTTTTCAGTTTTGATCAGTAATTTTTGGGCCTCTTCTGCGTTTTCTATTACAATAACTTTTGATACTAACTTTTCAATCAGTTCCCAAATATCCCCACTGAGTTTATCAGTTGAGTCAATCTGGAGAAAAATCCGTAAAATAGCGAGGAAACGTACTTCTAGAGGTGTTCCACTGACCTGGAAAAGAAGGGAAAAGACTGTAATGATTATATTTCTGCACTCTTCCTTCCTCTCCCTCTCTCTGTATATATGGTCATCGTATCTAATAAGGTCATTTAATTCATTGCTCTTATCCTCTAAAAATTCCAACGTATTTTTACTTGCACATAGTTTTGTCTTTCATTCTGAAGAAAACGAACTTAAAAGCTTTTCTCACTATCTCTACTTTTTGTTTTGGATACATCCCAGAAACACTCATATAAAACCTTTTTTATGTTTATACATTCTTTTTATAGATACAAATATTTAAGTAAATGCTCTGTTTATAATAAGCAGTATAAAACAACATTTACCGGCCTGGGTGTCCGAGAAATTTTCATAGAAAATATTCGTCCCACGACCGGAATCGAACCTGTATCTTATACGGAACCGTCATTTAGCCTGACGTGATTTATCGATTTAGCCACAGAGGAGCGTTTCGGTTAGCAAGGTCGATTTTACTGTTTTTTAAACTACAATTCTCCATGATTTTCTCACATACATTCATATCTGCTCAATGCGTATCCAAATGTAAACAAATGACGTCACACATTATGAAAATGGAGAAAGTCCAACAATTATTTTTAAAGACATTTTTGTTTATACGTACTTTTTATAGATAGAAATGTGTTAAAAAATAATTGTCTGACTTTGCCTATATTATATATATATATATATATATATATATATATATATATATATATATATATATATATACTAGACTCGTTTTTCGAAAACCCTCAAATTTTGATTTGCTAATCCAATCAATCTCGAGGGAAAAAAGGTTTTAAAAAAGAAAGAGCTACAAACATGAACTTCTGCCGACAAAAAAATCGCACAGATGCAGGTCTGAAGCCCAAAGAAAAAACCCCGATACGAGTAACAACTAACTAACAAAAGAGCTCAATACAACCGTAGAGCAGACCTAGATATACCTAGTGAGCCAACAAAACCTACCTAGGTTTTCACCTAAACGGATCGTCAGGGAAAAATGGCTAACGATTAAAAGAGAAACACATATTTATAGGTGATAGCTAAAATCATACCATATACTATATATATATATATATATATATATATATATATATATATATATACACTACGATAAACCTAAATACAAATAAAACCAGTACAAACCCTATCATGTGACCAAAGAAATAAAAAAATAAATAAAACACAAGAAACAAATAGATAAAAAAGGAAATGGAAAAAATTGAGAAAAACAAGCAAAAAAAAACAACAAAAAAAAACAATAGAAATATCCATCTAAAGAGCAAAAGATGTTGCTCTGCGTTTGCATCATTATGACAGAGCAATTATGCTGCCCAGTGACACTACTCATCAAGAGACAAACTGAACTTTGCCTAATATTCAAATTAATGTCATATATATATCATACAGTTCAAAAAGTTCTCTTTTGGTGACATTTTTTTTTTCCTTTCTAAAACTTTTAAGATTTTGGTTGTATATCTTTCTTTTTTTTGTGTGTGTTAATGCAGGGCCTTAAATTTGTACTTGAAATTTGATCGACTTTTTACAGTGGAAATATACATTTATTTGAAAATTCTTGCAAAAATCAAATTATTGTTCGATTTTAATTAAACTTTCAAGCTTTATTCACAAATGAATTAAATTAATTTTGAAGCGTTTATGTTTTTTAGAAAATCTTTGTAAAAATATGTTTTTATATCTGTTAACCAGACCCCATTCATCTAATTTAATTCATTTTCGGTGTTGCTTAATGTTTGTATTAATTATGAGAACAAGTCTTCGGAGAATTTATATCTTTATTTTTTATATTTTAAATCAGGATCCCCAGTTACAGAAAAAGTGTTTTGAATTGTAAGAAAAATAGCGCGATAACTTCAAGACAATTATATAATTAGAAAAGCTTTTAATTGCTTTTATGAATAAAATAAATTATGGACGCACATGTCCTATTTTCTTTTTATGAACAATGACTTTTTACAAGAATCATTATTAAATTAAAACTGAATTTACCAAGCATAATTAAAACGTTCACTACAATTCAAGGACCCCCAGTATTTTAAAAAGTATTTGAACGTTTTTTTATGCGTATTAACGTGTTGATTTTTGTAAATATGGACGTCCTTACACGATATTATCAGAAAAAAAGATGATAAATTTCAAATTTATTAGTAATTCTTTTTTTCTTTTTTTTGTTTAGATATTTTTCCCAAACAGCGCATTCGTAAGACTATAATGCCAAAGTACCTATATTCAATAGAATATTAGATGGCTTAGAATATTTTTCTAATTTTTTTCAATTATATATCACTTGACTAAATTTTTTCAACATAAGCCTCTTAAATAAACAACACACACACACACACACACACACACACACACACACACACACACACAGCGATTAAGCTTTTTATTGAATTTTTCTTGCATTTGTATAAATTTTTTTTTCAGAACTCAAAGTATGTAAATACTCTACAAATGTCCTCTGTATCCGAGCGCTTTTGGCTATTATCAAAGATTTTTTTTGACTGAATATGTAGATTTTTATATTTATATTTTAGACACATATAAATAATTGTGGAATTTTTTTTTTTCTCCAAACATCGTCAGTACGTTGGGGACGTGACTAAAGCTGATATTATTGAGTTTGGGCTATTTTTTAAAATTATTATTTATTATTATTTTTAATTATAAATTCTTCAATCATTTTTTGCTAAAATAACGCTTGTTTGGAAAATTAAAACAACAAAAAAACATTTTTGGTCGATTTGTCAGAAAAGTGACCATGATGTTATCGGCTTGGGTAGACGATCCCATTGTGCACCTTTGAAAAGTGCTTGAAAGTCATACCACGGGTTGACCCAAGTCCTCTTGATGAAATTGAGTAAACGGATTTTGGAGCCATCGATGGTTATGCTAGCACAAAGTCACAAGTCATCGTGACCGAGGGTTTGGGGATGCTGGCCTTATTTAGACTGTTTATCCCGCCAGATAATGCACTCTCTCCCAGAAACTGTAACTAAGGTCCGACAGCATAGTTGAATTATAAACCACAGGTGGGCCCTGTGGGTGTCGAACAAACACGTAAGTGCCCGAGAAGGCGTCTGCAACAGGGATTGGATTGTCATGTATGTATGTATGTAAACATAACATTCATCAACGCATATTTGTAAAGCCTTCGTAAACAAACTTTTAATGACGCTGTCATAGAAAGAACAGCTCCTGAGATGGGAGTTCAAATCCTGACAGAAGCTAACTTTCGATCTACGATGCTTATTCACCGGTCGTAAAATGACGAACTGGAAGAGATATTGTAAATAAAAATGAAAGAAAGGCAAGCCAAAATTGGGATAATAATGACGATCAAAATGAATGGGAAATAAATGTTTAAGGTAAACAACCACATTTAGTAAATATGACGTAGACAAAGGCGTAGGCTGGGAAAGGTAGTCCATAAAAATAATTTAATGATTAATATATAATTGATGGCGAGTCATAAATGGAAATAGTCAACCAACACTATCTGTCTATATTTCTGAGTTGAGATATTGTAATTATTTACACTATTTACATCGTTCGGCCTATTGTCCTCATCTTTATTGCCATATTCACAACGTTTCGGCCGTTGCACGCTCATTACATTCTACAGGATCTCTCTGTATTTCTGACTTGAGGTATTGTAATTATTTACACTATTTACATCGTTTGGTCTGTTTTCCTCACCTTTATTGCCATATTCACTCTCCGGCCTTCTTCGGGCTCTGTCTATAATTTTGAGATGAAGTATTGTAACTATTTACACTTTGCATGGTTCGGACTGTTGTCCTCATCTTTGCTGCTATATTCATGATGTTTTGACCCTTGTAAGCTCAGGTCTGCAGGGGATTGGAATTTCGAACCGAATCCTTTATTTCGTTCACCGCAGCAGATTGTTCTAGTTCCACGCGCCATGTCTATTCCGGATGTTTCAATATCAGTTATATAACTCAACATTTAACTCAACTTTCCATTTTTTTTTTTTTTTTGCTTACATCTGCTGTAGCCAGCTATTGAACTCACAGTTCTTTGGGTCAAGTCACTGGATTCAACCAATGCTTTTATCAACTGAGTCATAAAAGTAAATGTTTCAGATCGAAATTCTAACTGCCTTAAGAAAGCCGGAGCGTACAACGTCCGAAACGTTGTGAATATTGCAACAGAGTTGAGGACAATGATCTGAACAATGTAAATATTGTAAATTATCAACCAACATTAATTAGAAGACAAGAAGTGGACAGTGAAGTAATTGTGTTGTATTTTAGGCAGTAAAATCGAAGATAATGTTAAAAAATTGAAAATTGTAGATAATGTTAAGGTAAGTACAGGGAATTATTGTAACTTCTTGTATAAGCTAAACCATTAATTGAGTAATGCTTATCACGACTGTGGAATTTTAAAACCTGAAGAGAATACTCATGCAAAATAATACTCCTTCTCGTTCTGATGATTATTATAAACTTTTGTAAAATCATTAATTAAAATAATCAACGGTATGATAGCAAATTGGGGCAACGCCTACTTTTGAAATATAAATATACTGAAATGTGCTGAATCTTTGTAAGCATTAAATTATGTCAACGCCCCGTTTATGGGAATATACATTAATATGTATTCACAGATATCTAGACAGAAGAGATAGAGAAAGAGATAGAGATAGATAGGGAGAGTTTAAAGAGAGAATAGAGATGGCATTTAAATGAGAGGAGAGGGGGGATATTTGTAGAGAGAGAAAGGAACAGTAAGAGAGATAAGAGAAAAGAGATTTAGAGAGATATATCCAGTGCTTTTTTCTAGAATATCATAGTTTAAATAAAAATTGAATAAATACTAAGAAATTATATAATCCTATCCGAATATTTTATTTGAAACAATATGACATCAAGATGATTATGTCATTATTTTCTCTTCAAGTTACATCCATATCCATTTTAGTTGTTACTGCTGTTGAAAATCCTCAAGATTGTGGTTTCTGTTATTTGGTACAGTTCTTTGTTTGATTCTGTAGTACCAGTCCACAAAGTTCAAAGAAGGATGATCTTTGAAAAGAAAGACATTCAGGGCTTCTTTATTTACTCTTTGAGTTACATGTGATATCCATTTTAGTTGTTACTGCTGTTGAAAGTCCTCAAGTGATGTGGTTTCTATTATTTGGCACAGTTCTTTTTGATTATGTAGCGCCAGTCCATTTAAATCCGAAGAAGGATAATCATCACTTTTGACTTTTTAGAGTTCATTTATTAAAATTTTACGCTTTTATCTTAGAAAGTCCCGGTCTGACGAGACTATTTAAGAACATGACTCGTGATTTTAGGTTAATGTTTTGGTTTTGTAGCAACGTGCGCTGTTGGGCAAAACTACCTGTAGCGCAGCCTATTTTATGTTCAATTTTCTTATCTTAATTGATAACTGATACATCCACCGAAATATTTCATGTGTAGGGTTAGGGTTAATTAGATTAATTTCTTTAATGAATACTCGTATTCTGAGAACACTGGTCAGCTAGGGTGGTTAACAATCCGCTGTTGATGCCTGCCAAGAAAGCTTTGTGTTTGTGTTTGTGTTTGTTCAACCACCACAATACCCTGCTGTAGTTTATATTGCAACTATGCTGAGAGACGTTAATTACATTTCTGGGGATAACATAATCTGGTGTGGTCAGCAGTTTGAATAACGCCAGTACATTCAAATCTCCAGTCCATGTTAGCTGTTCCGCCTACCAAACTTCACTCACAACGCTTGGGTCAAGCCGTGGTATGGTTTTCAGACATTTTCTCGAATCAATAACTTCAGAAGTCGCTTCCCTGAAAAATCGACCATGGTGAAATTCAAACCCGGGTCTAACGGTCAGAAAGCAAGCGTTCTAACTATTCAGATATGTGTTAATGTTTATGACTTATAGTGATTATTTACTCGCTTTAGCTTTGTCTGGTACTAGGGCAAAACGCGTAAAATATTTAAAACATAGAGAGGGTTGAACTAGAAAGACTTTAATTTGCTTTTGGACCAAAAAGAAAAGAGTAGATAATATTCGTGGAGGTCATAATGTAACTTTCATTTTCTATAAATACATTCATGGTAATTGTTCTGATGAACATTCCTTCATACTATCTAGATTTTGTGAATTTAAGCGAAGTGCTAGATTGAAAGCAAGGTCGCATCATTTTACAGCTGAAATGGTGAGATGGAACCGTAGGTTCTATGCTAACAGTTTCTTCCATTGCACTTCTCGCTTGTGGAATTCTCTTCCAGATTCTTGCTTTCCAGTTAAATTTGATCTTCAAGAATTTAAATTTAATCTCAATCGTGATTTTCTTAATTCCTGTACTTTTATTGTTCTCTTGTCTTAAAAATATTTGAATTTTTCATATCTTAGCTCGCACTCAGTAATCGGTTGTACTATAGAAGCTTTATTGTCTTGCTTGGATTGAAATGATTAAAAAAAAAAAGCCAGATGATTATTTGAGGAAATACAAAACACATGTTGCACAGGTGTAATACGGTTGCTTTACCAACTATACAACGACATATCGATAGATAAATGGACTCATACTAATATATAAAGTTAACAATGATAACATATAGGTCTGTTAGCAGAGATAAATAGAATCAAATTGAATCAAAGAGAAAAGATAGGTAAACATGAACAGAATGAGATATAGATAGATAAATACAGTCTGTCAGACAAACATTATATATATATATGTGTGTGTGTGTGTGTGTGTGTGTGTGTGTGTGTGTGTGTGAACAAACCGAGATAGACACATATGATAAGACTTATACACAGATATGAAAAGATTAATATATATATATATGTGTGTGTGTGTGTTTGTGTGTGTGTGTGTGTGTTTAACAATCCAAGTGGGTCCTAGTAATCTAAAATATTAAAATATATATATATATATATATATATATATATATATATATATTATTGATTGTTTTAATTAACAATTATTCAAATTGCATGTTTCATTAAAAACGACAAACAAAATTTAGATAAGCTTTTTAATTTAATTTTTCTTGTGTTCGAAAAAGTGTTTTCTTTTCTGAACACAGAGTGTGTAGAAACTGTCAAAATGTTCTATAATGCCGAACGCTTTCGGCTATGCATTTATCCATTATCAAGGATGATTTTATTTATTCAGCTTAATTGAGTGTGTGCATTACGTGTATGTTTTTAGTGTTATAGAAATGTTTTATTTTCCTAAAGAAAAAGAATGAGCTTATGTAAATGGATGATGGAACAAGGTTTAGAAGAGATAAGAAAAAGACAAAATTTATTAAGAGCCACAAAGGATAGGAAATTGTGGAGAGCCATGATTGCTTAAGTCCTGAAGGCATAAGGTACATAGAAGAAAAAGAATGAGCTTGTGTTAATGGATGATGGAACAAGGTTTAGGAGAGATAAGAAAAGACAAAATTTATTAAGAGCCAAAAGGACAGGAAATTGTGGAGAGCCATGATTGCTTACGTCCTGAAGGCATACGGCACATAGAAGAAAAAAAGAATGAGCTTGTGTAAATGGATGATGGAACAAGGTTTAGGAGAGATAAGAAAAAGACAAAATTTATTAAGAGCTAAAAGGACAGAAAATTGTGGAAGCCATGATCGCTTATGTCCTGAAGGCATACGGTACATAGAAGAAAAAACAATGAGCTTGTGTAAATGGATGATGGAACAAGGTTTAGGAGAGATAAGAAAAAGACAAAATTTATTAAGAGCTACAAAGGACAGGAAATTGTGGAGAGCCATGATCGCTTACGTCCTGATGGCACACGATACATAGAAGAACGAGCTTCAGTAAATGAATGTCGGAACAACGTTTAGGAGAGATAACAAAAAAATAAAATTTATTAAGCGTTACAAAGGACTGGATATGGTGGAGAGCCATGATCGCCTAAGTCCTGAAGTAAAAATACTTAGAAAATATATGTGCATTTAATATTGCAAATCAGTAGTTATAAGAAATTGGATTCCTTATATAATTTGCTATGGGTGTTTTTATTCGGAAATGAAGAAAAATAATGCACTGGATGATTTATAAAATTATATTTTAATCGCAGTTACATAAATATCTACTGAGCGTAATATTTTCACGTAGTTTTTATTTAATCAGAATCAACCTTGAAACAATCTAGATATCACAGAATATAGTTAGTTAATTAGATATTAATAGTTAATTAATTTAGATATAGTTAGTTAGATATCACAGAATAAAGTTAGTTAAAGTCTGCACTATGCTTTTATTTTTAATTTTTAAATTTATTTTATTTTTATGCACAAACTTGACACTGAGACATAAAAATATCACTTTACCATTACCTGGTAAACAGACTACAATCTAGACCAAGGTGACTCTACTTGAAGTGATGTTTTTTTTTTGTCAATTTTTTATTTGGTTCAAACCTTTTTACATCTATTTTAAATATGTAAATTCATAGCTGATAATCGTCGTATACGTATTTGTAATAGCCTAAATTGCACACAAAATATTGTAGATTTGGATGATATAAAAATCATCTATCCGCACTGTCATTATCGGAACAGCATTGTGTTTTATTAGATCTCGACTTATTGGAACAAAACTGTTAAGGTTATTTACCTTGCCTCCATCCCCGAGGCAGGGGTGTGTGGCACAAGGCCGTTTTTTAATGCGGGGCAAAAAAACAGCCCGTGGTTTCAAAAAGAAAATTCCCCGTAGACACCGTAAAAACGGGTCCGGTAATTGTCTAAAACCCCAGATGAGAATCTTCCCTTCCGGCAGAGCCTTGTCTGGGTTCCTCTGTCTGAAGGCAAATAGTTTTACTAGGTTCCTTGTAGACGAATCTTCAACTAATTGTCGAGGCAAGCCCAACAGAAAAAAAAGAATAAGAAAAAACTAAGTGAATGGTGAGATTTGCTAATATTTTGATTAAACAGGATTTTCAGAACTAAAATAAATAATTATCTATTAAGCCAATGAAATAGTCGGATTATCTTTGTATAAGAAGTGTATAGAAATGAAAATCATTTATATTAGTTCATACCCACACAAAGATGCACATTTTTAAATGCTATTTTCATCCCCAACTATAGTTAAGTAGTAGGGAGGTGTGGGTTCTCTAGCCATGATTGGTAGCCAGACTGAATTGTAATATGGAGGCTGAGTTCCTAAGACATTGCTATGTTATGTTCAATTTCGTTCTGACAACTCATGAGACGATGCCGGAGCAAAGTTGTATTGGTCTCTTCCTTTCCGTGGAATAACATCGGTTGCGTGGAGAGGGGAGACGTGTTGTTTAGGCAACTGCCGATCTCTCTCTGGCTATAGAGTATGTACTTTGCTAGATTTACACACGGTTTTGAATTTAGAGCTGTCTTTCTCCTAAATTGATTGATAAACACAGCTAGAGACCCGAACCATCCTACTATTTAATCCATAGGGCGAGAAAAGTTGGATTCTTAACTTTCTTAAGGATATTTGTGCTAAGCGGAACTCAAGCGGAATTCGATTTGCTAACAATTTAATTACCTACAAACTGCGTCATAGTCTACTTCTGTACACCAACAATATTTGTCAAATATGAGTCATCGAATTTAATTCACCGTTTTCTTGGGTGTTTCTTTGATTCGAAGTAATGTTTTTGTACGTCTCGATTGTGACCAGATCTTGTCCTCTATATACCCACCACCCCGTAACCATCAAAACAGTATTTATAAGTTTGTTGCACACTTCAGCTGAGTATTTCTAGGTTAGAGGCAATTTCAATTTAGAATTTACCGTCTGCACAAACAGTGACAACTTTTCGGAGTTTATCAATTAAAACATCTCCCATTTGATAATGTAAATTGAATAAAATTTATTCGTTTCTAAACAACGTTAAATTAATTTGAATTTTCATTTTCAGGGTTATATTTAAATGCCTAAAAGATTTAACAGATCTTTACGTACTTCTTGGTAGATCTTTTGGTAGTTTTTGCTAAATCTCTATTACCACTTCTGCTTTTATGTGCAGTGTCACTCCAGGACGTTTGTGATCGTGACTCTCCACAACATAGTGACTTTTATTTTTCTAAATTTTGATCATTTACAATCACTTTGCCAATACTACGTCATTTATTCAGACAAATTCGTTAAGGTTGCTAACTAGTATTGGCGTCAAGATCCCATCAATTTACAGTTGAGATGGCTAGATGAAACCGTAAGTTTTATGCTAATAGTTTCTTTTATCGCACTTTCAGTTCCATGTCGAAGTCCCTTCTGGCTCCATGCTTTTCAGTAAAATTTAATCTTCACAAATTTAAATGCAATGTCAATTGCTATCTACTGTCCATCTGATTACTCTTTCTGCTTCCCACTCATTCTTAATATTTCTGTTCCTAATTCTTCCACACCCTGTAACCCCTTGAGTCTTAGTGGCTTTACTGCCTTTCTTGTGGAACTCCCTTCCAGTTCCATGCTTTTCAACCAACTTTAATCTGCAATAATTTAAATGCAATGTCAATTGCTATCTACTGTCCCCCTGATTACTCTCTTCTCTTTCTGTTAATGATTAATGTTTCTGTTCCTAATTCTTCCACACCCTGTAACCCCTTGTGTCTTAGTGGCTTTACTGCCTTTCTTGTGAAACTCCTTCCAGTTCCATGCTTTCCAACCAACTTTAATCTGCAATAATTTTAAATGCAATATCAACCACTATCTACTGTTCTGATTTCTCTTTCCTCTTCCCGCTCATTATTAATGTTTCTGTTCCTAATTCTTCCACACCCTGTAACCCCTTGTGTCTTAGTGGCTTTACTGCCTTTCTTGTGGAACTCCCTTCCAGTTCCATGCTTTTCAACCAACTTTAATCTGCAATAATTTAAAACGCAATGTCAATTGCTATCTACTAGTCCCCTGATTACTTCTTTCTCTTTCTGTTAATGATTAATGGTTCTGTTCCTAATTCTTCCACACCCTGTAACCCTTGTGTCTTAGTGGCTTTACTGCCTTTCTTGTGGAACTCCCTTCCAGTTCCATGCTTTTCAACCAACTTTAATCTGCAATAATTTAAATGCAATGTCAATTGCTATCTACTGTCCCCCTGATTACTCTCTTCTCTTTCTGTTAATGATTAATGTTTCTGTTCCTAATTCTTCCACACCCTGTAACCCCTTGTGTCTTAGTGGCTTTACTGCCTTTCTTGTGGAACTCCCTTCCAGTTCCATGCTTTCCAACCAACTTTAATCTGCAATAATTTAAATGCAATATCAACCACTATCTACTGTTCTGATTACTCTTTCCTCTTCCCGCTCATTATTAATGTTTCTGTTCCTAATTCTTCCACAGCCTGTAACCTCTTGTGTCTTAGTGGCTTTACTGCCTTTCTTGTAGAACTCCCTTTCAGGCTTCATGCTGTTCCTAATTCTTCCACACCTATCAGTAACCCCTTACCTTGCATGTAGTTATAACGATTAAAACAACAAAATGTTATTCGCTGAATTTCATGCCTTTATTATGCAATGTGAGTACTACCTTCTCTGGGCCTTCTCTTTACTGATCATAATTTCTAGAATTTTCAGCTTTGTCTTTTTGTCTCTTTTTGATTGTAGGTGTAAGTTTCCTTGTACTTTGTATATTCTTTAAAAATTTCCTCGTTACTCATATATTTTGCCCATAGTATATTATTTTACAGTAAGATTCACCCTGTACAAGGCACAGGGTCACTCGAGTTAGAGGGTTACGATAAGGGTTAGTTTATATGGATAGAAGGGGGATGATGGCAGTTAACTCTAGACTAAGGTTAAGATTGTATTGATCGGGGGTCTGTTCCACAGGGTGATGGTTTCTAGGAAGAAGCTGTTTGAGTGGAACTTACTTCTTGCCGATGGAATGCGGAGGGAATGTAGGTGAATTGTTACTCTGTAAGCGGCATGGTGGGTCCTATTCGTAAAGGTCACACCAGGTGGAACCAAAGAATGTATTTCATCCGCGCACTTTCCAATCATCACTGTCGTTTCATATCTCTTGAGATTGTTCAGCACTCATTGTCATATAGAAGAGATGGCATATTACATCGTGGTTAAGCAATCTTTTCTTTCTTTCTAAGGATATTTTCCCTAATTATCTTAAGTTTGTTTTTAGTTTCGAAGAAGCATCATTTACCATTCCAACACCTCTTCTGATTTCCATAACATATTTTCGGTCATGTTATTTTACTCCGCAGATATCTCAATTCAGTACTTGTTCGATTTTATCGTCCATTATAGGTAGATAACATGGCTTGTTTTTTGTCTTCTTTTACTTACAGACCATTCTTATTAGTTTTAGTTACTATCTAGTCTAAAAGTTCTTTCATTTTTCTTAATTCTAAATATATTGGGTTAGAACAAAAGTTATAGCATTGGAACATGGGATTTTGTTTCACAAGAGAATAATATTTATGACATATATACATATTTTGATAATCGGGTAGATGGAAGTCGTAAATTCCGGAAGGATAGACCATCTTAGAGAAGGAACACTGATTTTAAACCTCCGCTGAATTGCATCCACACCCAATCATGAGAAAGGCTTCGAGAGTAAACCCTGAGGACAAATCTGCAGCCAGAGTCCCTAAGAGAGTCCGATGTTCAGTTTCGTTCTGGCAACTTCTGCGACGACGCCAGTGCCAAGCTGTATTGGACTCTACTTTACCTTAGGTCTACATCGGTGGCGTGGAGAGGGGAGACATGCTGCATGGGCAACCGTCGATCTCCCATGAAACCTTGCCCAAGACTGCACCTTGGAGAGAGCACTGCAGCGTCGTCTCATCACGACCGCAAAACATGGGAAGCAACATTTTACTGGTGCGAGGATTTCGAAGGTCCTTCTGTACGGAGAATGGCCCCATCATCGCTTCGAGGACGTCTTCAGCAGGGACAGGAGGGTGATGGACATGGACAAGGACATCGAGAGGTCATATGACGTCGCCAACGATCGCTGAAGCTGGAGACGCGATGTCTTTATATATATATAAATATATATATATATATATATATATATATATATATATATATATATATATATAGAATATCACGACGGTATAACACAGGATGCTACAGTCTACTGGTGTGAGGATTGCAAAGGTCGTTCTGCACAGACAAGTGGGCACGTGGGCAACTTTCATCTTCGTTTCAATGAGGTCTGCAAAAGGGATAGGAGGGCGATGGACATGGAGAGAAGAGAGCGCGGAGAGAAGAAACGGAAGCTCGAAAGGAAAGAAAACAACAAAGCGACATGGGAAAGATCGTCTTCGCATGCATTCGTTGCAATGGAAACTATCACACTGCCGTGTGGGCATGTACAGCCGTAACAGATGCTGCATCGCCGTCAGAAGATGAGACATAACTTTTCCGGCGCAAATCTGTCGTCACTTGAGACTGGCGGATGCCATATATTCTCAAAGCTGACATTTTCACGTGTGTGCTTAATAAGTATTAAACGTTTTTACTTTAAAAAGGAAAATGGGGGGAAAATTAGATACATTTTATAATACATAATTATTTAGATAATTTTATGTCCGAAAAGGAGGAGGCACGATGGAGGGTAGAGAGCTGAGTTAGAATTCCAGTCGAATCCATTACATACACTTACCTGCTAATACCCTTGGGAAATGTATGGATCCTCTTCTTCTCCCACCCAGCTATGGGTAAATAGCAGGACAGACCGGGTTCAATACCTTTGAAGGCAACTGATCTTCCGCAGAAAGAAATGGCAACCTACTGCAGGAAAAAATCTGCCTCGTCAGTCATGTATCGAAAGATACATGATCGCCTAAGCGTGTATCACGCATGCCACATAACTGACAGACATCAGTCAAGGGAGGTAAACAATGTTGTCATTTTCTATTATCTTTTATTTATAAATAATATTCCTAAATAGTGGCTTGGATTGAGGAATTGGAGAGCCGATTTCGAATTCCAGTTGAATCCATCACATTCACTTATGTTCTAATACCCATGGAAATGCTATGAATCCTCTTCTTGTCCCCCCAGCTACGGGTAAATAGCAGGACAGACCGGGTTCTATAGCCTTGGATAGCAACTGGTCTACTGCTACAACGGCCGAAATCTTGCAATAAATATGGCGACAAAGATGAGGACAATAGTTCGAATAATGTAAATAGTGTACATAATACCTCATCTCAGAAATATAGACAGATACTGAAGGGCCGAAACGTTGTAATAAATATGGCGTCAAAGTTGAGGGCTATAGTCCGAATAATGTAAATAATGTACATAATACCTCATCTCAGAAATATAGACAGGTATTGAAGGGCCGAAACGTTGTAATAAATATGGCGACAAAGATAAGGACAATAGTCCGAATAATGTAAATAATGTACATAATACCTCATCTCAGAAATATAGACAGATACTGAAAGGCTGAAATGTTGTAATAAATATGGCGACAAAGATAAGGACAATAGTCCGAATAATGTAAATAATGTACATAATACCTCATCTCAAAAATATAGACAGATACTGAACGGCCGAAACGTTGTAATAAATATGTCAACAAAGATGAAGACAATAGTCCGAATAATGTACATAATACCTCATCTCAGAAATATAGACAGATACAGTTTTTAACTTTTTATTACTGAATGTTCTGCCATTAATGAAATGTTCTAGTGAGTGAAACATAAAAATTTGTAGATTCTAAATCTGTTGAGTATGGGAAATGTGGAAGAACCTACAATCGTATCAATCTTAGATTTCTTGCGTTTGTTTTGTAGTGTGTTCTTGTATTGCCATGCACGAGAATAACAACTTCAATTTAATGCCTTGTTTATCTGATCAAGTTGCTGGCAATCCATGTCGTTTTTATAGTATTTCTATGTCACCAAAACTCGTGATAAACAAAACCGTTTATATTCCATAATATGCAAAACAAAGACTTCTGAGGATGGTTTCCTGGTTTTGGTGTTGGCACTCGTTTCTCATTTTGTGAAAGTCATTGTCTTTTTCGTTTTATGATGACATGCAAAACTCATCTTCCACTACCTTCAAAAATTTCGATGAAAAAAAACATGAAAGTTTGGAATTCCTGGCTAAAAGACTGCTATAGATGGAATATTGTACTTGGTTCTCAAGCGAAAGCACGTCAAAATTACAAACTACCTTTTTTGCAAAGTTTTCCAATTCACGTGCGATGTTCGTAGACAGATGAATTCAATATTCTCTTTCAGATGTTCTTCATTAAGAGTGGGTTCTCTTCTATAGTGAACATGAACGAATATATCACAATAGCCTTTCTTAAGTCTTTTTAACCAAAGCTAACATAAACGAGCATTCACTACATACGTATACATTGTGCAAATATTCAATATTCGCCATGCTACAGTGTATTAAAGCGTTGGTTTTGTGGCTTCGGTGATATAATAATTGTGACTTCAATTCCTGGGTCGGATTGTGTGTACTTGGACTCAGCTCGAGCAATAACTGAGCAGGACTAAAAATAAGAACTAGACGAGATATCCCTGTACATTGGCAGTGCAACGACAACAATATACCCCCATAGATTAAATAAAAAGTTCAGTTAGGAATTCCCTGTAGGCTACCTGGATTCGATATACAGTTGATGAACGCCAGAGGGCGCAACAGCCAAAACGTTGTGATAAAAACAACAAAGAAGAGGATAATAGTCCTATTGTAAATAGTGTAAATAATGATGATTCCGCAATAAAAAAATTAAGGTATAAATGTGCTTTTTTTCTGGCGAGAAAGGTGCTTATTAATGTGGGACAAAAGGTGCTTAATAACGCAGAAAAAGTGTTTTAATGTAGAAAGGAAATGTGCCTTAATTTGGGATAAAATTTCTTATTAACATGCACAAAGTGTTTTAATGTAAAAAAGAAGTGTGCCGTAATTTAGGATAGAAAGTGCTTATTAACGATAACGAAAAATCTTTTAATATAGAAAGGAAGTGAGGCTTAATTTAGGATGAAAAATACTTGTTATCGCAGACAAAAAGTGCTTTAATATAGAAAAAGAAATGAGACTTGATTTGGGATAAAAAAATGTTATTAAGGCATACAAAAAATGTTTTAATGCAGAAAGAAAATAACCTTATTTTGGGATAAAAATTGCTTATTAACGCTGAAGAAGTGTTTTAACGAAACGAAATCTGCCTTGATGTGGGATAAAAAAGCGCTTATTAAAGCCGACAAAAAAGTGTTTTAATTTAAAAAAGAAGTGTGCCTTAATTTGGGATAAAAATATAAAGTGAGACTTAACTTAGGATAGAAAGTGCTTATTAACGCAGACAAAAAATTTGATTTAATGTAGAAAGTATTTTCCCTTAAGAAGAATATATAGACATCCTCAATTTAGCAGAAAAGCGTATTTTAATTTAGACAAAATGGATTATATAATCGTATGTCTTAATTTAACAAAAACAAGTGCGCTTTACTATGAAAGAAAAGTGTAAAGTAATGGAAATAATAAGTAGAAGTGTGGCTTAATTTAGAAAGAAATATGACTTGATAAAGAAAAAAGTGTGGTCATGTAGGTAAAAGGAAGATTGCATTAATATAAAAAGAAAGAGGCGTAGCTTAATATAAAAGAAAAAGTGCATATTAATGTCGAGGAAGAAGATGTTGTAAGGTATGTTAACTGCTCCTGATAAATTTGTTCAGAGTAGAGTATGTCACGGTAAGGCTTGTCTGGGCATATTATATGAGTCATCACTGACAACCTGAAAACACCCAACTGGTAGATGTTTTGACATAGACGGCAATATTTAGAAAAAAAAACGAATAAGCTATCTGTAGTAATAGAGATATCTGCACTTCTTTTTTTGTATGAAATATACATGGTTTAAAAAAACAACAAAAACAAAACTGTATAACGTTCACGTAAAGATCGATATAAGTTCGTAGACTAAGGGTGAATAAATTATATCATACAACTAATATCTATTTTTCAGCACAATCTTTTTCCTTGTTAATGAACGTAATTCATTGCCGAATATAAATAATATACATTGGATATTATACGTTGATAATTTCAGATCAACATTCAGCTAATTACTAGGCAGTGGACTACTAATCCGTATTAGTATATGATAGACACTAGTGGAGACATGAGTCAAAGTAGAAAAGTTTTTTTTTTTTTTTTTTTTTTAATGACGATGTGTTTCGAATAAATTTTCAGCTTAAGGATAAAAGAGCATTTGTTTCCCACAATAAAAAAAAATATTTTTTGCATATCCCAAAACTTTTCTAATTGCCTTAAGTTTATACAGTGAGACTCTGAAACTACAGCTTATGAAGATGTCGATAGTTTTTCGCAGGTAATTCCACGCCGGTATGATTAGAAACAAACTTTGCTAACGTTCAGGTGATAAATATAAGGAAAAGGTTCAATATAAGAATATTCATTTCCACGAATATAGTATATACCATTTCAAGACATGGTAAATGTCTTAGTTTTCGAATGCAAGTATATCCTTCTTGAAAGGTTAAAGAAACTCGATATATACCTTGATCTTTCCTGAGGGTTGGGGTTAAGTAGCCTTATATAATTTTATCGGAGGTTATATATAACTCTCGCAACCCCTTTTTCATTCGTATTTCTTTCTTTTTTCTTTCATTCTTTCTTTCTTTCTTTCTTTCTTTCTTTCTTTCTTTCTTTCTTTCTTTGAGTTTGTTCATATCTATCTATCTATCTATCTATCTATCTATCTATGTTCATCTCTTTCTCTTTCTCCCTCTCCCTCTCTCTCTCTCTCTCTCTCTCTCTCTCTCTCTATATATATATATATATATATATATATATATATCATAGTTCAAATGTGTTGGTCATGTCATCAGAATGAGTGATGATCAAATGTCGAAAATCCTCATGTATAGCCAACTTTTTCATGGTAAGTGTAATTAGTTATGCTTCAAGGATAAACTTAAATACAATTTAAATGCTGCAACATCCCTATAGAGGAATTCGAACTTGCTGTTGAAAACCGAGCAAACTGGAGAAATACCTGCTCCCGAGGCATCACAAACTTTGAAAAGAATCCTCTCAATCATATGAGAGACTTGAGAATCAACACTAGATTTTTGCTTAATACATCAGCTCATATGACGGTCAACCCTTCAGCATGTTCATCATGTGGACTTTTTTTGCAAATCCCGTGCAAGATTGCTGTTTCATACGAAATATAAACATAAAGACTAAACTGAAAGATACTCATACGTCATAATCGGCGGGAGAGTCCATCATATATAGTTTACTTTTATATCAGAACAATGCTGGGCAAATTAATGTCATGGTGGAAAAATTCTGTATGGCGCGTTTGTCCTTTAGGACTTCATTTGACTAATGGTAATGGTAATATATTCGGCATTCTTTGGCCGAGGAGCCGGTGCTGCATTCGGCTAGAAATTTATAAAACATTTATCTTAAAGTTTTTTTTTTTTTTCAAGAAAATAAATTTCTCAAGTTCAATAGCTGTTATCGCCCTTTCAAATACTGATGGGAGTTTCCTTCCTAACCTTTTGTTTCAAGTAGTGTTGAATGTTAACATCTCGATTATATCAGTATTTTCTCTTCGAGTTACATGTGATATTCATTTTGGTCGTTGCTGCTGCTGAAAGTCTTCTAGTGATATGATTTCTGTCATTTGGTTCTGTTCTTTGTAATTTTATAGAGCCAGTTTGAAATGGTATCCACAGGCTTCACTCGCTCAAAGCCAATTATACCCATTTATCTTAAAACACAATGTTTTATCGATCGAATAACATATGTGAAGGAAGGGGAGGTAAATAGTCTAGACAATTTGATTCAGTTTCTCTATGCTTTTATTCTTGTTTTCATTATTATTATTATTATTATTATTATTATTATTATTTCTAATATTAAGTTACCCATATTGTAATGTTAAAAAGATCTGTCAGGAAAGGGGATATATATATATATATATATATATATATATATATATATATATATATATATACTGTCAAATACAGAATATAAACATAGACGTATGAGCTCTTCGTTATGGCAACCGGCCTATGTTTAATCTTTTTGAATTTAACACTGGCGTCAAGATCTCCCTAATTTACAGTTGAGTTGGCTAGATGTAGCCGTAAGTTCTATGCTAATAGTTTCTTTTCTCACGCTTCTCACTTGTGGAACTACCTTCCGGTTCCATGCTTTCCAACCAACTTTAATCTGCAATAATTTAAATGCAATATCAACCACTATCTACTATTCTGATTACTCTTTCCACTTCCTGCTCATTATTAATGTTTCTGTTCCTAATTCTTCCACAGCCTGTAACCCCTTGTGTCTTAGTGGCTTTACTGCCTTTCTTGTGGAACTCCCTTCCAGTTCCATGCTTTCCAACGAACTTTAATCTGCAATAATTTAAATGCAATGTCAATTGCCATCTCCTGTCTTCTTGATGACTCTTTCTTTTTCCTGATCATTATTAATGTTTCTGTTCTTCCACATCCTTGTGACTTAGTGGCTTTACTACCTTGCATGCAGTGACACCGATTAAAAAAATATATACATATGTCTGTGTGTTTGTGAATTTAAGTACAGAGATATATGTTCAAGCAGAGAAAACAATAATATATCCAGCGGCACGTAAAATGCTACATGATGTAAAATACTAATGAAAATCGTGTACACAAATATAAACAGAGTCATAAACAACCAGTAATCTTTTTGATAATGTCTGAAAGAAAGTCAAACCTGTTAGGAATGCAACTGTCAATTTATGTTCATGCTTTCCCTGGAAAAATGGTTTAAACCAAGGAAAAGTCTTTATAAAATCATAAGCAATACGACAAAAAGTATGAAAATCCGTCGTCAAGTAGACTTTTGTCAAATTGGCTTGTTCGATATTCGACTTGTTTTTTTGAAGATTGCTTTTTACAAGTCATCCACAACAAAGGTTCAACAAAGCAACATTTGTTCAAACGCCAGCAAATATGAGACCATTTATGCGAAACTTAATGCATCAATTGTAAAATTAAAGTTAGAATCACCCAATTTTTTGTCATAATGCATCACCTGCTAAGACACATTTCTTTCAACGTGAGTATGACTTACTTATTCGAGCGTGTCAAGTTTGAAACTTGAATTGGTAAAAATAAAGATGTTGCGTCTTTAATGTTAAAAGTCCTATTATGATGTTGTTTAGATTCTACTCAATATTATTAACTTAGATATATAGTGATAGAGAAAAAATATATTGTTTTTGGTTGGAAAAAAAATTTTACTAAGTTAACAAAACAGACTAATTTGACTGTCAGTAGTTTATTTGCAACTATTTATTTTGATAACTTTTTACATTATTATACCTTATAAAATATAATATAAAAAAAATATATATATAGAAAAGATTTTAGAACAAATTCGTCAATTTCTTAAAGGAAAACACACACACACACACACACACAAACAAACAAACAAACAAACAAACATAAAAAAACACACACACACACACACACACACATTTTATTTAATAAAAAAACTAAATTATATGATATATTAAAAGAGTTGCGTCTTTAAAAAAGTAATAAGAACCTCCACAAAAATTTTGATTGCACAAATTTATTTTGATACTCCTTTTATTATACCTTCAATAACTCTTTTAGCAAATTCCTCAATTTCTTAAAGCCTATTGTCAACATCTGATGTTAGATTTGTCAATTTTTAGAGCGGCTGGTAAGTTGTTTGCAGCAACTTTAACTGCCTCCCAGAGGTCACACTTGCTGTTGAATTGCCTTCCATTAGAATAAATATCTCTCTTGAGGATGCTCCACAGGTTCTCAATGGATTCAAGTCACAGCTATTTGAAGGCCAGTCCATAAGAGAATCTTCAACAAATCCTTTTCTTTCAACCAGGATTTAGTAAACTTTGATGCATGACTTGGTGCGTTGTCTTGCATAAAGATCATAGATCTACGCTTGGCTAAAGACTGGTTATCAAGCCATTCAAAGAAATATTGCTCTAGAAAATCACAGTAACTTTTGGAATTCATTTTAACCCCGTCTTTCAGTTTAAATGGACCCACGAGCTCATTACCAATAATCCCAGCCCATATCATGATCCCACCGCCGCCTTGTTGGCGTTTAAAAAATTTTCTTGAGTCATGTTGCTTGCAAACCCATCCTCGAGCCCATCCATCGGGCCCATCGAGGGTGATCCTTGATTCGTCTGTAAAAAGCACTTTACTGAAATCAGTTTTCATGTATTTTTTTGCCCACTGCAATCTTCTTTCCTTATGTTTTTTTTTGTTAAAATAGGTTTCTTTATTTGATTTTTTATATCAGCAAACTTCCTTAATGCTTTACACCTTGTTTCCCTTGACACCATAGGAGTTCCAGCGGCCTCAAATAAGAACGCACGACGCATTTGGGTTTCTTATTAATTCTCTTCGGATATGTGATAGATCTCGCTTTGTTAAATTCCTGAATTCAGCCTGAGACTTTTTTTTCCTTGGTTGAATTCCCATTCGACATATTTTCTTGATTGTTCGATGATCCCTTTTCAAATCCTTCGAAATTTGAAGCGAAGACTTTCCTTTTCTAATTTCTTTGATTATATATTCATTGTTCTTTTCATTCATTGTTAGTTCTTTTTTGACACTGAAATTGCCATAATACTAAAATCTAAATTCTTGCAAATAAAATCTCTTGACACTGCAAATTGCTATAATTACTGAAAAAATCTATACTAAAATATCAATCTGAAAATTGAAAATATAATTATAAAAAAAGGGACTTAATTGACCAGATAACAGTAGTATTAAAATGCTTACTCTATATATATATATATATATATATATATATATATATATATATATATAGCATAATAGTACAAATATATATATTTATATTGGATAATATATATATCTATGAATTTTACATAACAAAAGCACTCATTTAAAATATATATATTTTTTATATAATTTATATATATCTTCCTGAAAGCAAAAATATGCAAATTGCACTAACGACCAAAAAAAGATTTTATTAATTTTTTTTCTGGTTTCCGGGGAGAATTTGAACATAAATTATCTGATATACTCTGTGCGACGTATAAAACAAAAGCGCTCAGGAAAAATTGGAGATTTTTTTTCAAATTTTCTCTGAAATGCAGAAAAATATTCGGAACTGCCGAAAATAAATCTTAAACAGACATCATTTGTCAGTTTTGACTCAACACCTGTATAAATTACTGGAGTGCATTTTACATATTTTACTTTAGAAATGCATTATAAATTATTTTATTATAGCATTATATATTTTTACTATAGATATATATAATAAATTTCAATTATATTTTATGTAACTTATGAAATCACGATCAGGCATGTTTTTTAAGCAAGTGTGCCTATTTCTTATTCACTATGAATGATATAATGACACAGCAAATGTTAAAGGGCTGTATAGAAATTCATAGAAATTTATTTAATATAAAATGCCTTTAATTTATTTATAAATGGAAAACATCAAAACTTTCATACACTCTAATGACTGCATAAATATTGTCAGAGCAAATTGTAAAAGCATTTGTGAAAATTCACTGGGAATTATTTTACTATAGTAATGAATTACAAGTTATTACGACAAAGACACTTAAAAGCCTTCTTTTGATCTAGTGATAACATTTGTAATGACGCAGCAAATACTCAAAGTATATAAAAAAATTAAAACAGCTGCTGAAAATTCTAAAGGGCATGACAGTATTCAAATATGATTCAGAAAATTTATCGTTTAATATTCATAAAAGTTCTGCTTGAAAAGCTATGGAAATATTAATTTTCTCAGACCAACCTGGATGGTTATAAATACTACATTTTACAACTGTACATGACAAAAGTAACTTTGGTGTTACAAGATGGTGGATTGGCTATGAATGAATTCAACTCGCCATAATAACATATGATTGGAGGTGGAAATTTTTTAATCTGAAATTATTTGAAAACATTTCGACACTCACTATTGACAACAGAAAAATGATTAATACAAGAAACAGAAAATAACTATATTATACATAATTATATTTGTATTACAAATTATTAGCAATAATAATAATGCATTTTAACAAAAGAGTGGCTATATTTAATCATTAATATTTTTTACTAAAAATTTACGAGTTATGTAAACTTTGATATTTGTTTATTTTTATGTATACTTTAGACCCAGTATATGTTTACAAGTTATATAAAGTTTAGTATTTCTTTATTTTTTATGTGAAACGTTAGACCTAGTAATGTATATATACGCTGAAATAAACAAATTTAACAGACCAGGTTTGATGGTTTAAATTTTAGTGTATTTTCCAATTTTCTAATATGTTTTTGCGTATCCGTATCAATACTTTTGAAGCAATGCACATAGACCGTGTGCAAATGTAAGACTGTACACTGAGGTCATATGCGTGTGTGTGTGCGCGCGCTATTCTGAAAGTATAATGTTACCATAATTTTTATATGCACTTGGTCATTAAAACATTAGTTATGAGTCACTTTATTACGGTGGTTGTAACTAATATATCAGTGGTTTGTACACACACACACACACACACACACACATATATATATATATATATATATATATATATATATATATATATACATACAAATATATATATAAATTAAGAAATATACATAATATCTTATATTAATTGCACAATTGCATAATTCCAGTACTTGACAATTGCTTCGGCACGAAACTCAGAGTTGAGCAATTAACCTAAGATATTACGTATATTTCTTAATATATATATTAAATAGCTCTGTTATTTCTTTTTACATTGTTTTTTTTTACACTATAGAATATTTAAATGTATTCCTATACGATCACTCGCTCGTATACCTACCTACACCTACATTTACCCATTTGGTTATATATATATATATATATATGTGTGTGTGTGTGTGTGTGTGTGTGTGTGTGTGTGTGTGTGTGTGTGTGTGTGTGTGTGTGTGTGTGTGTGTGTGTGTGTGTGTGTGTGTGTGTGTGTGTGTGTGTGTGTGTGTGTGTGTGTGTGTGTGTGTGTGTGTGTAAACAAATATATGGATATAGATCCGACAGTATGAAGAAAAATATACAGAAAAAACAAACAAAAATCTTAATATGAAATTATGCTATTTTAATGTTAATATAATGTCAACGTCGGACGTTTCGGTCTAATAGACCATCTTCAGGACATATTCATAAAACATAATTAACATTAGACTCTATTCAATTCAACATGAAAAAGACGATGAACACAAGAGCAAGACTAATCCAAACAGAAAACTGAAGATCAGCGTTCCGTTTTAATATGATCACGTCGTTGTCATGTGGGCGATGTTGTGAAAACGTATTCGAAGATGATTTCAAAATATTAGATAAGCTCGATTGAACGATTTTCTCATATAAACAGTTCGTTAAGAAATCCTTTCTGTTCTTATAGGAATACGCGGACATCAATAGATTCTTATATTTTCGTATAAGCTTTGTACTGTAAGAGTGAGAATCACATTTTCCCAAGTACTTTCCATCTCTTTCATCATCAGAATGCAGTTGTTAAAGTACACTTTTTTCTTTATGCAATTGTAATATTACAATATATATATATATATATATATATATTATATATCAGTAAACTGACATGTATAAAAGTATATATATATATATATATATATATGTGTGTGTGTGTGTGTGTGTGTGTGTGTGTGTGTATCACTCACATAGTCTATGTTTATCTATCTATCTGTCTATCTATTTATCTTTCATACAACTACTTTTCATCATAAGTATTCGAAATCCATTTTGTGTAAGGTATCCTTTAGTTTTATAAGAACATCGAATACAAAAGTAATGGCCCAGGAAAAAAAACGTTAAAGTAAATGATTAGTCCATCAAATATGGTAGGAATATCCGTCCTTACTGATTCAGTAACAGCTAAGTTCCCATTATCTGTAACTTAATATTATCATGAATTACTTCAAAATACTTGGGGAGGTAAAAGATGTTGAATAAAACAAACGCACCTGCTTGTATACAGCGTGGAAGACATCAAGAGGGACATTGAGGTCCACTAATTTCGGAATCTGTTCTTCATCGTCTGCCAGGTTTTCTTCAAACAAGTCCACTTGGACAAGAATTTCTTGATCTTGATTCTTCCCATTTCTAAAGGGGATAAAAATATTTGAAAAATATATATTGATCATTTTTTTTAAAACAGTGGCTTTACATTTCTCCCATAGTGATCCTATTTTCCTCAATTCCTTTCCATTTTGAATTCTCATCTCTTAAATTTATTGCCATTTGTTATTTATATTCATAATTTGTTTGAATGCGTAAATTAACCTTCCAAAATTCTATAAAATCGATATTTTCGAATTATATTTTTTAGTGATCTAGTGTTTTGAAATTTCAATGTATGGCTGGACTAAATTTTGACTCTTGTAAATGACTGAGAATAATAAGTCAATTCTGCTTTATACTATATATTGCAACGACTTCGACTTAAATTTAACACTTCTGTAACTGAATTATCGAAATTCATACGCCCTGATATTCAGCCGTACAGAAATAGCAAGAATAGAGAGCAAAGATGTGTTAAAAGCACGAAGATATTTCTTCATGAAATCTTTCATTAAAATTATCTAAAGATTTTCATTTCTTGTTAGTTTTTATCATAGGAATTATATTGCTTAACTCTATTTTATAGAATTGTAGCGAATATAAACTTAGAAGTGACGGGATAAATTCAGCCACCCAAAGTATATACATAAGTAAAAACCAAAAAGAATTGTAGAACTTAATGTAAGGAGGCAAGATCTTCAGACAGAACGTTGGAATAGAAACCGAAATCAAGAAATGTTCTATGCTAGTGATTAACAATTATAAATAATAGAAGGAGCTGAAGGACACTGTCACAAAATTATCAGGATGCTAACTTTTAGATGATTACAAACATCTCGGAATATTGAAAAATCGATTCGATCAAGCAGAATGAAATACAGGAAAACTTTAGGAAAGAACATCTAGAATTATTAGAAACTAAGCTCAACAATTTTAACATACTATTGATCTTTAGTCCATTATTAGTACTTTCCTTTAGTAAATTGTTTAGGGGTTTCTATAGTTTTCTTTCTGTATCTGCCATCAAAAGGGCGTCATCTGTGCATCTTACGGGCTTAGAGATACCCAAATTAAAAAGGCCTTGTGCCACATTCGATCCCCGTGGGTGGATTGATAAATACCATCTGTGCATCTTATATTGTTAAGATTGTGTTAACCAAATAATAAATCCTGATAGGACTTATTGTTCTCTTAGCATCTCCTTGCTATATACACCCTTGTACAAATTAATTGAAACAACCGCTTTGGTTTCATTTCTTTCACTATACAGTCAATTTTAGACCCACTGAAGTGACAGTGTGTAATCGATCTCTATTTTTAATTCGTATTAGGTCATTCGCAGTGGTGTGCAGTAATAGGAATCTATTTTCAGGGTGTATAATTTGTTTAGCCTTGAAAAATATTGCGTCAACCGTGATTGCATCAGATTTTAACTGCGCTCAGACACTGTTGGTTCGACTGTCGATTAGTTGACCTACGACCATTGTCTGCAGTAGACGTTACTTCACGGAAGCGTACGAAAACTGTAACGCTGCACTAACACACTGGTAAGCCTTACTAATGGGTAACTCAAAGTACTATAGACTAACACAGAAACTCTCCTGATTTAAATTCAATCGAGAATCTATGGTCAATCTGCAAGGAACGACTTCGTGGAATGGACATACGAAGTACTAACATGTGCACTGGGTCATGTTTTATTGGAAAATAAGAAAAAAAAGTAAATAACAGAATTATTCGTTTTGTTTCAATTAATTTGCACAAGGGTGTAGGTTAAATAAATCCTGCGAGAAGACACATCCTTGTCTTACGGCTCCTTCTCTTTTTTGTGTACATACACAATTCATTTTTTATCCATCGGGGAAAATAAATATTATCAGCGATGGACTCACCCCATAGGCGTAGAAACCCTGCTGGGTTGCTCGGAAGATTTGACTGAATGTTCTTATTTTCTCCCAACTTGTTAAAATGTGTTTGTTTTTTTGGGACTTAAAACGGACCCTGTTAATAGATGATAACCACTCATCTCTTCTGTCTTGTCGCGAAGAGCATCTTTTTCGCAACACTCCCAATTGTTACCTCGGTATTCTATGCGTCTTTTTGGAAGATAGAGCTAGACCCATCTACGTCGAAAATTAGCGGAATTTCGGTACTATACTCAGGCAGTTTGCTTTTCATACATGTTTCAGATTATTCTGTCTTTCTCAAATTAATCAGGTTTTCCTAGCAGTTCAAATAGCTCTTTGTGTTTTATAAATCGCTTTTGTATATTTCATGAAGCATCGATATACGTTCGTCTGGATTTGTAATGCTCGCTCTCATTTTTTATATTTTTTATATATTATAAAAAGATATTGCATTTCTTCTTCCAGTGTTTTTAATGAAATCATTTTGTTCTCGTCCTATTTCCAGTTAATTCTGCTACGTGCTCTCTTTCTCAGAATTCGGATTATTAGCTTGGTTATGGGGCTCATTAAGCTGATTGTCTAATGGAGCTCGCATTCATCTGCATGTCTTCTTACGCAGCGCTACGAAGATTGTTTTACTAATATCTTCATCTATATATCGCCACTGCCATATATTTGGTTTATTATTTATATAATTTTGTCGATTTCGAAATCCTCTAAAGTTGATAATATCTCTATCACAATCCTATCTGGTACTGTTATTTTGTTCCTTTTCATCCCACAGATTTTACAGTTTAAGACTTCATATCCGCTCCATCCATGTCTTGTGTATGTATTGGCGGCCACAAACTTAACAACATCAGATATGCATATGACAGTGTTGATAGCAGACAGAGAAAGAAATCTACAAAAATCCACAGAAGGTAGTTGAGAAAAACGAGAAAATAGTAAATATTAACTACAAGAAGACAGAATTCATGATTACTAGCAAAAGGAACAACAAACAGAGATATCAAAATCAAACAAGTACATAAATTTAATTATCTGGTAAGTATTTTAACAGAGGACGGGAAGTACGCCACTGAAATCCGAAGGCGAATTGGGATAGCGAAAGATGGCTTCCAAAATCTAAACAGAGCATTAAGAAGCAGAAAAAATTTCGAGAGAAGCAAAGAAAAGAGTACTGAACTATTACGCAATATCAGTCCTTTTAAAAGGCAGTGAATGCTGGACACTCTCCTCAATGATGAAAAAGAGGTGTGAAATAACAGAAATGTGGTTCTACAGAAGGATGCTGAGGATGTCATGAATCGAACATGTGAGAAACAACGAAGTCTTAGGGAAAAACAAAAAGGAAACTTCTACTTAACATGAGAAAGAGTTTAAATTTCTAGAGTACATTATAAGGAAAGAGGAATTGGAAAATTTAATACTCACAGGATAGATTGATGGCAAGAGGGTCAGAAGAAAGCGCATTACATATTTATTGAGTTTGAGTAAATGGATGGATAACATGGCTTAAGAGAGATAAAAAAAATGACAAAATAAATTAGGAGCTACAAAGTACAGGAAATTGTGGAGGGTCATGATCATTTACGTTCTGAAGGGACACGGTATGTAGAAGAAGGACATTTCCTTTTTTTCTTTGAGTTCTTCTATCTATTCATTCAATCGTTGGAGAATTTTCCCTCATTATTAAATATGCAATATAAATTTTTCACTTAAAGAGGAAGAAACAAAAGAAGACGAATACTGGAAAATAGTCAACGAAAAGTCATTAAAAAAAAAAAAGATAGGAGAAATACATTCATTCACCTCCCCTGAACAGAGACGAAAAAGATGAAGAAAAACAAGAGAAGAAAAAATGACAGAAGTCGAAAAAGAAGAAGAAAAAAAGGAAAAAAAGAAAAAAATGAAAAAAGAAAAAGAAGAAAAGAAGAAAAGAAAAAAAAAAAGAAAAATGAAGAAAGAAAAGAAGAAGAAAAAGAAAAAAAAAAAAGTTGATGAAAAAAGCCCTAGAAGCAAAGTCGAAGAAGAAGAAAAATTAAAAGAAAAAGTTGATGAAAAAGAAGAAGATAATTCGAAGAAAGAAGAATTGAAAAAGAAGCCTCCTGAAAAAGAAGAAGCAGAAAATTCGAAGAAGAAGAAAAGAAAAAGAAAAAAACGATGAAAAAAATGAACAAAGTCGAAGAAGAAGAAAAAAAAAAAAGTTGATGAAAAATAAAGAGAAGTCAAGAAGAAGAAGAAGAAGAAGAAAGAGAAAAAGAAGAAAAAAAAAAAGAAGACAAGTCGAAGAAGAAAAGAAAAAAAAAAAGTTGATGAAAAATAGAAGAAAAAATAAGAAGAAGAAGAAGAAAAAGAAAATGAAAAGTAGAAGCAGAAGTTGAAGAAGAAGAAGAAGAAGAAGAAAAAAAATTTGATGAAAAGTAGAAGCAGTTTTCGAAGAAGAAAAGAAAAGAAAAAAGTTGATGAAAAGTAGAAGCAGAAGAAAAGAAGAAGAAGAAAAAAGAAAAAGTTGATGAAAAAAGCAGAAGAAAGAAGAAAAAAAAAGAAAAAAGTTGAAAAAAAGTAGAAGAAGAAAAAAGAAGAAAAAAAAAAATGAAAAGAAGCAAAAAAAAAAAGTTGATGAAAAAGCAGAAGTCAAAAGAAGAAAAAGAAAAAGAAAAGTTGATGAAAAAGAAAAGAAAAAGAAAAAAAGAAAAGAAAAAATTAAAAAAGAAGCAGAAGTCAGAAGAAGAAAAAAAAAGAAAAAAGTTGATGAAAAGAAAGAAGAAGTCGAAGAAGAAAAAGAAAAAGAAAAAAAACGATGAAAAAGAAAAAAAATTAGTCAGAAAAAAAAGAAAAAGTTGATGAAAAAGTAGAAGCAGAAGTCGAAGAAGAAGAAAAAGAAAAAGAAAAAGTTGATGAAAAAGTAGAAGCAGAAGTCGAAGAAGAAGAAAAAGAAAAAGAAAAAGTTGATGAAAAATTAAAAAAAGAAGAAAAGTTGATGAAAAAGTAGAAGCAGAAGTCGAAGAAAAGAAGAAGAAGAAAAAGAAAAAGTTGATGAAAAAGTAGAAGCAGAAGTCGAAGAAGAAGAAAAAGAAAAAGAAAAAGTTGATGAAAAAATAGAAGCAGAAGAAAAGAAGAAGAAAAAGAAAAAAAAAAGATGAAAAAAAGGAGGAAGAAGAAGTCGAAGAAGAAGAAGAAGAAAAGAAAAAAAAAAAAAAAATGAAAAAAGAAGAATGAAGAAAAAGAAGAAGAAAAAGAAAAAGAAAAAAATGAAAAAGAAGAAGAAGTCGAAGAAAAGAAAAAAGAAAAATGAAAAAAAATGATGAAAAAAAGAAGAAGCAGAAGTCGAAGAAGAAGAAGAAGAAAAAAAAAAAAGTTGATGAAAAGAAGAAGCAGAAGAAGAAGAAGAAGAAAGAAAAAGAAAAAAGATGAAAAAAAGAAAAGAGAAGAAAGAAGAAGAAAAGAAAAAAAAAAAAAAAGAAAAAGAAGAAAGAAAAGAAAAAAGAAAAAAGAAGAAGAAGAAAGAAAAGAAGAAGAAAAAAAAAAAAATGAAAAAAAAACGAAAGAAAAAAGAAGAAAAAAAGAAGAAAGAAAAAATGATGAAAAAAAGAAGAAGTCGAAGAAGAAGAAGAAGAAGAAGAAAAAAAAAAAAGTTGAAAGTCGAAAAAGAAAAAAGAAAAGCAAAAGATGAAAAGAAGAAGAAGAAAAAAAAAAAAAAAGAAAGAAAAATAAAAGAAGTCGAAGAAGAAGAAAAGAAAAAAAAAAAGTTGAAAAAGTAGAAAAAGAAGTCGAAGAAGAAGAAGAAGAAAAAGAAAAAGAAAAGAAGCAGAAGAAGAAAAAAAATTCAGAAAAAAAAGTTGATGAAAAAAGAAGAAGAAGAAGAAGAAAAAGAAAAAAAAATTGATGAAAAGCAGAAGAAGTCAATGAAAAAAAGCAGAAGTCGAAGAAGAAGAAAAAAAAAAAAAAAGTTGATGAAAAAGTAGAAAAAAAAAGAAAAAAAAAAAAAGAAAAAAAAAATGAAAAGATGAAGTCTAGAAGAAAAAAGAAAAAGAAAGTTGAAAAAAAAGAAACAAAGAAAAGAAGAAGAAGAAGAAAAAGAAAAGTTGATGAAAAAGAAAAGAAGTCGAAGAAGAAGAAAAGAAAAGAAAAAATGAAAAGAAGAAGCATAAGTCGAAGAAGAAGAAAAAGAAAAAGAAAAGTTGATGAATAAAAAAAGAAGTCGAAGAAGAAGAAGAAGAAAAAGAAAAAGTTGAAAAAAAGTAAGAAGAAAAGAAAAAAAAAAGTTGATGAAAAAGAAGAAGAAGAAGCCGAAGAAAAAAAAAGAAAAAGAAAAAAAAAAGAAGAAAAAAAAGAAGAAAGAAGAAGAAGAAGAAAAAGAAAAAGTTGATGAAAAAGTAGAAGCAGAAGTCGAAGAAGAAGAAAAAAGAAAAAGAAAAGAGAAAGAAGAAAAAAAAGAAGAACAAGAAAAAGAAAAAGTTGAAAAAAGAAGAAGAAGAAGAAGAAAAAGAAAGAAAAAGAAAAAAAAAGATGAAAAAAAGAAGCAGAAGTCGAAGAAGAAGAAGAAGAAGAAAAAGAACAAGTAAAAGAAAAAGTTGAAGAAGAAGAAGACGGGGAAGAAGAAGAAGAAGAAAAAGAACAAGAAAAAGAAAAAGTTGAAAAAGAAGAAGAAGAAGAAGAAGAAGAAGAAGAAGAAGAAAAGTGGAGAAAAGAAGAAGAAGACGAAGAAGAAGAAGAAGAAGAAGAAAAAGAAGGCGGAGAAAAAGAAGAAGAAGAAGAAGAAGAAGAAGAAGAAAAAGAAGGCGGAGAAAAAGAAGAAGAAGAACAACAACAACAACAAGAACAAGAAGAAGAAGAAAATTCCTAATTCTTTAAAGAATATTGTTGTTGACTGATTGTCTTGTTTAAACGGCATATCAACACTGACGCTTATCTAATGCCAGAAAGGGTTTTTTATTTATATACATGGCTTGTGTACAATCATTTGGGTCATTGGTTCCATCACTCTCCAGTTATGTTTTTAGAATGAAGTTATTTAGTGCTATAACTTGTAATTTGTATCGACCAACACCCTCTAGCCTAGAATAGTCTCTACTATTATCTTCTTGAAAATATCCTCTAGACCAGTCATGGGCAAAATGTCGCCCGCAGGCCATATGCGGCCCGTGTGGTTTTTTCTAAATGGCACTCTTAAATTCGTAAGGAAAATAATGTTTCTTAAAATTTTATTTTTTTTCGTTCACATTTGTTCACTCACACACTCTCTCATACATAACCACATACATAAACAAGGATTAAGTACAATGTTTCTTGAATTTTGTAAACATACAGGGAAATTAACGTTTCAGCATTTTAAACCATTGGCGATTTTCACTAAGGAAGATCATACGTGTTAACATCTCTTGCTTTTGAATTTCTAAAGTATATGCTTACATATATGGTCTTCTGTAGCGAAAGTAGCTGAGATACCTACTACAAAAAATTACCTTGAATCTTTTTAGTATTATGATGAACCATAGATCCACTGTTCGAAAATGGTTGCCCATGCCTTCATTAGTCAAGCCATAAAATTATTGATTTATAGAGGTAAGGTCACTGCTATCAGTTAGAATATGTTTTGAAGTATGTGTCCCCTGCATTCAGGAGGATGTTCGCTTTTTTTTTTTTTAAGAAAAATGAGTGAGAGATATAGGCATGTTCCATTTTGATTCTTGTTAGTATGACTTCATTCCAAGAAAGTCTGAAGCCATAATGCCATTCTCTTAGAATGGGTTTATTTTTGCAAAATGTATTGTTTGGGTGATAGTTCTATAACTCTTGGTATTTGTTTAGAATATTTATAGTTGATTTGAAGTCTGTATAGGGGATTTTTAAATTTGAAATATTAATTTTTACGGAATCTTTTGCTGTCATGTCAACTTTTTCATTTCCGCAGATGCCGTTATAACTACGAACTCAACAGGTGACAAGTTTTTCTTCTTTCAAATGAGATTAAGCCTGTTTAATAATTTAACTATTCATAGGTTGTTTACACTTTTGTTTCTCAGTGATGTAAGTATTAATAGAGAAACTGAGAAAGCTATGAAATTGCCTGGATATGATGTCTAAAGCTAAGTCTAAGGTTTAGGAGAGATAACAAAAACAACATTTATTACGAGCTACAAAGGTCAGGAAATTGTGGAGCGCCATGACCACCAATGTCCAGAAAGGACACGGTACATAAAAGAAAAATGAGTTTGAGTAGATGGATGGTGGAACATGGTTTAGGAGAGATAACAAAAACAAAATGTATTACGAGCTACAAAGGATAGGAAATTCTGGAGAGCCATGACCACCAATGTGCTGATGGGACATGGCACATAGAAGAAGAATGAGATTAACTAAATGGATGGTGGAACAATGTTTAGGGGAGATAACAAAAACAAAATTGTTACGAGCTACAAAGTATAGGAAATTGTGGTGATCTATGACCACCAATGTCCTTTTCTGGGTAATAATTCTCAACGACGACATAACTTCTTTTCTGGACAAAACTCTTCAACAATTACCAAAACTGTCTTTTTCAGGACAAATCTCTTCAGTGACTACCAAAACTGTCTTTTTCTCTTCTCACCTTCTACATGAACATGCAAAGATATTTTTGTCTAATGCCCTGTAACCTAATTATTGCTGATGTATTTTCTTTAACTAAAATAAGCTTGGCATTTTTTTTTTACTCTTTTTAAGTCTTTTTAAGTTTTGTTTGTTATTGTCTTTTGTCATTCAGTACCTGTTTGTGAATCAATATGCCAACATTTTTAAACGAAATTCTGTATTTGATAGATATTTTTAATATAAATCTGCGTATATAAACAAATATTTGCATATAAACTCCAACTATTACGTGCGTGAAAGATAATAAACATGCATAATACATTATAACAACATTATAACAAATAATTTCAAATATGCCTAACATAATATATATTTATTCACAATTTCCGACACTACATTAGAACTTTTTTATAAACAACTACTTGAAATGTGAGAGGTTATACATGTCAGATGGTTTGGCGGTAAATAAACAGATGAAGGCTTGTTTGATGTCGTTTCGTATTTTGAAATAAATGCAAGGAAGAAACAAGTATGTAAAAAAAAAAAAAAAAAAAAAACAAAACACTTACTATTTTAAAAAAGACTACGCTCGGTATCTCCATGAGATTGATAAAAAAAATAGCATAGCATGAATAAAAATGTCCTTAAACTTGATGAAAATATTTTTTTTACTGCCCAAATGTTTATGTTATTATCAAGAGGAAAGATCAAAGTATTTTTGAAAATTAGTTTTACATTTTTAATCATTCCTAGAACGTCCAAAATTTTCGTTAAAAATCTTTTTTTTGAATCAGCAAATTTGACAGAAAATCAATCATCACTCATTTTTTTACTTTTGTTTACAAAAGTGAAAGTCTCCGTTTAAAATTCTTTAAAAAATTATTTATAATTTTTTTCAAAATTTAATTTAAGAAAATTAGAAGTTATAAAGTTTATTTAATATATTTTGAAACAAACATCACTTATTTCTGCGCTGAAAAAATGTACTTTAAAATATGAGAAAGCCGGTCTTAACAGCGATGTTGATTGACAAGTCACATGTTCACGATTTCATCACGTACTGACATCCTACGTGAGAAAAAGATATCGTATGGAAGGTCAAAAGTGGCATAGTTTAGCTTTAAGTGAACCAACTTATTTATCTCGTTATTTTTAAGGAAAGCTATTAACGCTCTAACCGTTTTACTTTTTTTATTTTTTATTTTTTTATTTTTATTTTTGGTACTTAGCATACACCTTTACGTTTACGATGCTTTATGGAAAAATATAATACCATAAAAAATATTAAATAAAAAAAGGAAGAGTGAGACAAAATTTCATAAGAAAGGTACCTAATTAATTAGATACCTTTCTTATGAAATATTATCAGTCATGTATATTTATGTGCATTTATTACATTTTATGGTATTATTTGGATTTCCACTCATTTTATTATTAATTTTGATATTTCATTTATGGAAAATGATATAACTAAGATAATATAAAACTAAGCCCATATAAATCTCATAAGACAGGTACATAATACATTATACCCTTATAAATTGAAATACTATACATTTTTCTCTTTTGTTAATTTTTTTAATCTTAAGTTATATGACAATATTGAAAAGGCAATTTTTTTCTAATAGTTACATAATCATATATAATTTTTATTTTATTTTTCATAGTCAAGTAAGAACAGAGGTTTAGAAATACAATGCAACTGGTATCAGACTTTCATGAAATTTTCGTGCTTCGCCCAATGTAAATGTAAAAATGTAAAGGCCGTTAACAGCGCCGAACACACATTATATACAAAATCAATTCACGTGATGTTTTTATTGTATCATGTTTCTTCTGGGCTTCCATACATTTGAATTATAGCAGGTATTTTTTTTTATACAAAAGGCAAGGAAGAGTAAGATTTTCTAACTGGAGGCACGTTGATTGTAAAAAGCTTATGCAATTTATAATCTGTACAGATAGATCTACTTAATAAAACCATTAAGTAAAGAATTCGCCATTTCCACTAATTTTACAATATTTAACAAATTTAATGTAAAAATAATAAAATAATTTAAGAAATAACAATAAATTCTTTTAAAAATTCATTTTTCATCAAAAAAGTTTTTTGCCCTCAGACAATATTATGCATATTCATAAAAACAACTAAAAGCATTTGTAATTAAATAATTTCTTTGTTTTATTGAGTTTTGTATGTTACAATTCGGAGCTGATTTTTAGGTAGATGAGGTCGGATTTTTAAGAAAACAAAACATGATTTACTTTCCTCAAATCCTTGTGTTTTTAACTTGCGTGCTTCAACATTGAATTTCTAGAGTTTTTATAAAATTATTTAGGTGGGAGGTAATATATATATATAAAAATATATTTTTATCATGACTTAAAAAAATAACATATTTATAATAATTTTCATCATTCCTGAATAGTTTCTGAAAGTTTCATTAAAATCCGATAATTATTTCTTTTTTTGCAAGATTTTCAAAATTAATGCGTCATTAAAAAAAAAAAAATGTACGAAAATTTGCTGTTATTTAGTACTTCCGCCGACGAAAAGAAACAAAGGTTGTTTTTAATCAAAAGTTAGAATATTCTAAAAAGACGGAAATTTTTTTAAAAAAATAATTAAAAAATACTCCGTTCTTTGCTCTTAATAGTAACATAAACATTTTGACGGTAAAATTTTGCATTCATCAAGTTTAAGGCCATTTTTATCATGCTATGCTCATTTTCCAGAGATCTCATGGAGATACCTAGACTATATCTTTTTTAAGCTATTAATACAAATTTCCACGCAGTGTTTGTTAACCATGAAGCCTAGTTGAACAATAAACATCCTTTTACAGTCTTTTGTATTAATTATTAATTTTTTTTATTCAAAGTACATTTTTTGGAAGAAATTTCTTGTTTAATATAAAGAAGTAAAACATATCTAATGATATCGTAAAATAATTTATTTTCATACTACACATCAGGATATATTTGTATGAAGGTATTTTTGGTGCTTTTCATTCGTTTTGGGGACATAATAAACTTAGTTATTAACTAATAATTAATAAAAACATATACTGATTAGTTCGAAAAAGACAACAACTGTTTTAAGTTATTGCTACACATTTTCACGCAATATGTTAACTATGAAGCCTATTGGAATAATAACCCTCCTTTACTGTTTTCAAATACAAATTAAAATGTGTAATTAATAATATTGTTACCTCATCCTTTTGTATCATGAACTGCTTTTAAAAGACACCCAAGGGATTATGGGTGGTCTAGTGTATACATAAATATGCACACAAATTTATATACACTTTCTATAAGCGCTCTCTCTCTCTCTCTCTCTCTCTCTCTCACACACACACACACACACACACATTCACACATTCAGAGAATTGCAAAATTATCATAGATAATGATAAAATCTTACCTAATTTGTTGAAGAATGTCCAGCAGTTTCAGGCCTAAGAAGAAAGATGTAAAAATTAATCATGTTACTTAAAAAATATTTGCAATAAATTTTATAAAATTTCAATATAAAAGATAATATTAAAAAGTAACAATGTTTTAAGGAACTTTGCTAAAATCATTTCATGTTGGTTTGTTTCTGATTTATGCTTCCTGCTTCTAACAATGATTCAAAGAACGCCTCAATGCCATATATGCTCTCCTGTTATTAATTTCGAGATTCTTGACAAAAGTATCTGCACTGTAATCGATCCTGACTTTCTCAACAACGTGACGAGGCTTCCCTCAGTGTCTTCTACAAATATTTTCATGGTAACTACTCTGAAAAGCTTCTTTTCTTGGTGCCCCGACTACATAAATTTAAGCATGCTACTAGATTGGCATTTAGGTCCCACCCTTTTTATTGTTGAAATAGTTAAATGTAACCACCACTTCTACTCCAACAGTTTCTTTGCTTACACTTCCCTCCTGTGGAACTCTCTTTTACTTGCTTCTCTGATAACTACATTCTTCAAAAATTTAAATGCAATGTCAATCGCCACATTCTGTCTTCTTGAACCCCGTTCATCTTTTATCTTTTCCTCAATCCCGCTATACAGTCTTTCACTCTCTGTACCCCCCCCCCTTGCATATTAGTGGCATTCCTGCCTTGCTTGGGGTAAAATGCTTAAAAAGAAGGTATTTTTGATAAATAATTTAAATAAATTTCTGATGGTTTTTCTGTTAGAACACATTAAAGATCAAAAAAGAAGAGATTACCATGGTCAGGAATTAGTGCACGTATTAATGGTAAGATAGAGCAGTTATATGTTAAATGCAAGTGAATTGTTAACACTACGATGGCCAGCTCCTTTGACATTTTTATTTACATTAGGCCGTGAAGCAGCCATCTTTAATATATTCAGTATTCAAGTCAGGAATAACAAGTCTGAAAAGAAATTCACAAATATTAGTATACCTCATACTGAAAGAAAGTGATTATATATATATATATATATATATATATATATATATATATATATATATATATATATATATATAAAATTATGTGTGTGTGTATATAGATAGATAAATAGATAGATAAGGGACATAAACACAAGTATTATTATTGCTTGTGAGAAATTTTCAATGCATTTACCCTATAAATAGCCTAGGTGTCAAAAACGACACCTCGGCCATTCAAATAAAACCTCAAATATCAGCTATTCCACTGAATATTTTTTAAAGAATTAACTCTGTTAAAACTTTGCTAAAATTCAATAATTGTCCATAAGCCTCAGCATCGAACCAAAACTAGTTATTCCATAGTAATTCGTTGAAAATTTGACGGTGTGGAAAACGACACCTTGGCCATCTTAGTGTTTTAATGCATTTACTCTAGAAATGCATTGAAAATCAGGAAGAGAGAGTTTTTCAGTGGTCAGGAATTAATGGTTTGGTTTATTTTGTTTTACAGCATATCAACACCTATTTAATCCAGAAATTTTTTTTATTGGTGGTAATATTTTGTTTTGTCAAAAATCTGTTTCTGGTAAAATATTTCTTTCAAAATTGTATTGCTGCTAATAATTTTTTTCAAAAAAGTATTGCTGATAATAGTTAACTATTTGCCCATAGCTGGGGCCCTAACAGGTGTTACCACCCCGGGTCAGAGTGAACCTGGGAACACCAGCAATTAAGAGGTGGTTCCACGCTCCTCAAAACCTCCTGATCAGAGACCTTGCTGCTGGATGTAGTTTAACGTCATACCCAGGACGCGGATGTAGTTCAACGTCTTATCCCGGACGGCAGGAATTAATGAAAACATTACTGATAAAATAGGCTTATTATATATATAATGTTAATCCATTACGAACAGTTTAACTATAGAAAATAAAGGGATTATCAGTTGCTAGGGATTAAGGAAAATATTATTGAGGAAATAGGGGAATTCTATGTATATGTTATATGTATTATAATTGAGCTTTAGCCAACTAGAGAAATATATTGAAAGTCATGTGACTGGTCAGGAATTTATGTATGCATTATTGATAGAATGTATAATGCCAATTATTTTCCTAATAATTGTTATTTGAATTTTTTACGGGTACATTAATTAATAGATTCTCTCTCTCAAAACTGTTTCTTTATTTAAATTTTGACTATATAAATAAATGCGGGTAAATCGTAGTACATTTACGTCACATCTAGAGGATCCAAAATATTGTTACTCTATAAGTACAGGTAGTATCTTTCAATTTTCTGGCTCTCCTGTTGCTGAAAGAATTTTCAAATGGCTTTTACTTCTCACCAAGAACAACTATTTAGAAACTATTATCACTCGAAATAATTGCTTCATCCATAATCGACTGACTGATACGTGCACTTTAGTATAAATAGTTAAGATAAGAGAGTATTAGCAGAATTAATCACTGAAACCATTGGCCATAACTTTAATACATATTTTGTTATAGCAGATGTCGAGATCTCATTAGGTTAGAGTTGAGCTGGCCAGCTGAAACTGTAAGTTCTATGATAAATTTATTTTCTCGAACATTTCACTTGTGGAATTCCCTTCCGGTTCCATGCTTTCCAGCCAACTTTAATCTGCAATAATTTAAATGCAATATCAACCACTATCTACTGCTCTGATTACTCTTTCCTCTTCCCACTCATTATTAATGTTTCTGTTCCTAATTCTTCCACACCCTGTAACCCCTTGTGTCTTAGTGGCTTTACTGCCTTTCTTGTAGAACTCCTTTTCAGTTCCATGCTTTCCAACCAACTTTAATCTGCAAAAATTTAAATGCAATATCAACCACTATCTACTGTTCTGATTACTCTTTCCTCTTCCCACTCATTATTAATGTTTCTGTTCCTAATTCTTCCACCCCTGTAACCCCTTGTGTCTTAGTGGCTTTACTGCCTTTCTTGTGGAACTCCTTTTCCATCTCCATGCTTTCCAACCAACTTTAATCTGCAAAAATTTAAATGCAATGTCAACCACTATCTACTGTTCTGATTACTCTTTCCACTTCCCCACTCATTATTAATGTTTCTGTTCTTAATTCTTCCATACCCATGTAACCCCTTGTGTCTCTAGTGGCTTTACTGCGTTTTCCCTTCCATCTCCATGTAATACCAACTGTCTGAGTATTTCTTAATATCTGTTCTTCTACTTTTTTATTTATAAATTCTTAAACTAGAATTTTGTGTGGGAGAGATTTACGGCCGATTAAGAAATTTAATTGTATTTTAATATGTATAGATAACATTTATAAAAACGATGGATTTATTTAGATGAATTTAATAATTTATTTAATGGATCGTAAATATTGCTTGTAATATGTAACGTCTACCCAATTACATCTAAGTGATAGCCCTGAGACCGTAAACCTGTTAAGTAACAAACATTACGCACGTATGTATTTGTGCCGTTATATGAGCAACTAAGGACTAATCTGAAACTACAGGTATTGGACGAGAAACTAATAGTTTAGTATTAACCTGTTGCTTTGAATGAGAAAGAGGATCGGACATCGTGAACCTATTTACGCAAACATAATTTGCACAGTATTTTTTTACGCACACACGGACGCATGCAAACTATGAGTGGAGAGCAGGGATGGATCAGAAAGAGTGGCAGCAACAGAGAAAGGAGAGGAGCTTTCAAAATCTTCTTTTTTTTTTTTTTGCACAGCGTCTCTCGACCTACCCCTGATGCTAATATATTCACATATACCTGGAAGGAAGGACTTACAGTGATGAACTCGTATAGTCACATTGTTACGACAACCGCATGATACATTGGAGGAGCTAATGTGTCATATTTTTTGGCAGCTTTTTCACATTCACTAGTTCAGCTTAAAAATAAATGCAATAGACATTTTCTAGCCTTGCAGGCATTCACTTTCTATGTGGTATTATTTTGTTTATGAATTTTCTTTGTATTAAAAAGCAAGAAAACAAAGACGCGCACTTTAATGACGTAATGCTTAAAAAATATGGCCGCCATATGTAGACACAATTTATGCTTGTTTATTCTGGTTTAGCAGAAGATTCAGTGTGTCTCAATCTCTTTGACAGGACTTCACTGGACTTCATTGTCTTCTGAACCGCATACTAACATCGGTAGCTTATCTTATTCTTCTTTTTCTATGTGTCGTGCCCCTTCGGGACGTTGGTGATCATGGCTCTCCACAATTTTCTGTCCTATGTAGCTCTTAATAAATTTGGTCTTTTTGTTATCTCTCATCAACATTGTTTCATCATCCATTTACTGAAACTCATTTTACTTCTATATGCCATGGCCCTTCAGGACATTGGTGATTATGGCTCTCCACAATTGCCTGTCCTTTGTAGCTCTTAATTAATTTTGTCTTTTAGATATCTCTCCTAAAACTTGTTTCACCATCCATTTACTCAAACTCATTTTTCTTCTTCTTCTTCTTCTTCTTCTTCTTCTTGTCATGTCCTTTCAGGACGCAGGCGATCATGGCTCTCCACAATTTCCTCCCCTTTGTAGCTCTTAATAAATTTGGTCATTCTCTTATTTCTCCTAAACCATGTTCGTCATACTTACTTTAATTCATTCTTCTTCTTCTGTGTGCCGTGTCCCTTCTGGACGTAGGCGATCATGGCTCTCCACAATTTACTATGTTTTGTAGTTCTTAATAAATGCTATCTTTCTGTTATCTCTCCTAAACCTTGTTCCGACATCCTTTTACTCATTCTTTTTCTATATGCCATGACCTTCAGGGCAGTTGAGATCATGGCTCTCCACAATTTCCCGCCCTTTGTAGTTCGTGATAAATAATGTTTTTCGTTATCCCTCCTAAAACTTGTACTGCTATTCACTTACTCAAGCACGCTATGTAGGTTATGTGTTGTTTTCCTCTCTATCACTTGGCTTCCATATGTTGTGTGGATATCAAATTTACTAAACCACCTTTCCTAATTATGTGCTATAAATATTTCAAGTGTCTCTTTCCGATGTTAAGTATAAGTTCACATTTTGTTTAAATTTTATTTAAAACATAGTAGTTGTACAGATACTCCATCCATGCTTTTTTCAGCATCCTTCTGTAGAACCACATTTATGTTGCTTCATGTCATATGTTTATCTTTGAAGATATTGTCCATCATTCACTGCCATATACGAGAACTGATATTACATAACAGTTCAGTACTCTTTTCTTTGTTTCTCTTGCTTCAAGTCTCTTCTTCATCTGTGAGGAGATTGTCCAGCATTCACTGCCATATAGGAGGACTGATATTACATAACAGTTCAACATTCCTTCATTTGTTTCTCATGAGATTTTGCTTTTCGTTAATGCTCTGGAAGACTTATTTCGCTATCACAATGCGCCTTCGATGTTGCACTTTCCGCGTTCTGTTAAAACGCTTCCAAGATATAAATATTGTTGTACTTGCTTGATTTTATTATCTCAAATTCGTAATTTGAAGATTGGAATGTTCCTTTCCTGGCCACCCATGCATTCTGTTTTCTTGCAATTCATGTTTAGTCCTTTCTTCTCCCTTTCCTTTACTATCTTCTATAGAAACTTTTGTAGTTTCCTTTCAGTGCCTGCTATCAACACCATGTCAGCTGCATATCATATATTGTTGAGATTGGTGCTGCCAATAATGACTCCTGCTTGGAATTCTAGCTCTTTCAGATACTGTATAAGTTGAATAAGTTACAGACGATTGCGCACTTATAGCCACACCTTAGTCTTTTCTTCTCCCTTTCTTTTACTGTCTTCTATAGAAACTTTTGTAGTTTCTTGTCTGTGCCTGCTATCAACACCATGTAATTGCATTAGAAACGGTGAAGTTCTGACTTAATGCAACATGATAAGAATCCAACTCAGGTGAATAGGGCATCATTCTTATATAAGTGATAGCAAACTTCCAAAACAAGTTCTCTTCGGCCAGCTTTGCAGCTCCTGTGTTACAAAGACAAACTCAAAGAGAATGTGAAGTAATGCAGCATCCCCTTTTCTTCTTGGGAAAGCAAAGTGTCAGAGTGAATGGGGTGGTGCCTGTCCTGCATTCAAATATTACAGAAAGTTGGCAGCATGCTGCTTCTCTCAATGATTTTAGCTGTGTCTTTAAAACCCAGTAATTTTTTAAAAGTTACTCCAAAATTCGCTTGAGGATGAAATGGAACTAATGCTTTTAATTTAATTGCAAAATTAAATTCGGGGCTTTTAGCTTCTATTTTTGGAATCATGGTTAGAACTGTGTGCGGAAAAAACCATATTTTAAATCAATTAATTTATAATTATATATATATATATATATATATATATATATATATATATATATATATATTTAGAGAGAAAGAGAGAGAGAGAGAGAGTAAGAAACATACTGACTTAAATAAATTAATATAGATCGTAGCAGAGAGTAGGGGTGTAAAAACTTCCTCTATAGAAAAGATTAAAGATTTTCAATAATATGTGCATCTAATTTAGAATGCACCATTGGTGTTCGACGATCTTAGGAATGGGAAGGAATTAAATTTTGACATATGGTGAAAAGCCTGCATTGGACAAAAAATGTTGAGACCCACTGACGTAGATAATAATGAGAAAATTAATTGATTAATAATTTCCAGAATAGCTGCGAATAAACTAAATTTTGTTGTAAATATTTTATTGTCCATTTTTCGATGTTCCTATTACTTAAATATTTGGTATTCTAAAAATCATTTTAATTTCCACATAACTGCTTCATGCTTGAATATTCCTACTCACCAATAAATTCATTGCGCGTCCTGATCTTATCTTCATCTGCGCCACTGCAAAGGATAATACAATTAATTAGTCCGAGTATCGATGTCCGATAAGCGACATCGGTTGCATTGCGGAGCTCATCAATTAACCAACTGAATCGATAACGCAGTTTCTTTACATTCTGTTAAAAGAAAAGAAAATAGAAGGAAATGATAAAAAATTTCATGCAAAAATGAAAAGATTTTGATAATTTTCTACATGCAAAAAAGGGTACCGAATTCAATATGGCAAGAGTCTATCTATCTATCTATCTATCTATCTATCTATCTATCTATCTATCTATCTATCTATCAAATCTATCTATCTATCTATCTATCTATCTATCTATCTATCTATCTATCTATCTATCTATCTATCTATTCATTATATATCTATCTCAGTCTTTTCATATCTATCTATATATCTATCTCAGCCTATCATATCTATATATCTATCTAAGTATTTTCTTATCTATCTATCTATCTATCTATCTATCTCAGTATTTCATTATCTATCTATCTATATATCTGTTCATATTCATTATCTATCTATCTATCATATCTATCTATCTATCTATCTATCTATCTATCTATCTATCTATCTATCTATTTACCCTGAGGCAGTTACATTGGTTTCTTCTTTGATTGATGTTTTCTTCTCTATCACATCATAAATAACATTTATAACTTGGTTTCTTTTCTCTTAATTCGTTGTTAGTTATTTATTCCTTATATAGTTGTTAGTCATTATATAGTTGTTAATACTTATATAATCATTTAGTCCTTATATGTCAATCGACATCTCCAGTTGCCCTGATCTATCTACTATCCTTCTCCTCATCCTTTCCTCTATCACTCCTATCTGATCTTGCTCCAAACCTTCTGTAACCCCTTGCGTCCTAGTGGCTTCCCGCCTTGCTTGGGGTGAAACAACATATATATATATATATATATATATATATATATATATATATATATATATAGATAGATAGATAGATAGATAATATTAGTGGAAATTATACATACATATGCAAAGATATATAAATACCCATACATGTATATTTTTTTAGAAAAAAACATTTTTTTTCCAAGAAGAAGAATCCAGGTAGAACTCAATGTCTAAGACAGAGTAAGGATATAATAAAAGGCTTAAACACTAATATTTCATGGTCATAATTTATTCCATTGGAATCGTAAATACGATCCAATTCATCAGACCTACAAATTCAAAAAAAAGAAAACAGAAAAAAACCCAACTCCGGAAATAAAAAACAGAATTTAGAGAAAGTGTTAGGACTAAATAATTATATATATATATATATATATATATATATATATATATATATAAATAATTATTTAGTCCTAATATAGTTGTTTGCCTTATATAATTATTTTGTTCTTATATTGTTGTTAGTTCTAAAATAATTATTTATTCATTATATAGTTGTTAGTACTTATATAGTTTTTAGTCTTTATAATTTATTAGTAATTATATAATTATTTAGTCCTTACATAGTTTTAACATTTATAGAGTTGATAGTCTTTATATAGTTGTTAAATATTATATAATTATTTAGTCCATATGTAGTTGTTAGTCCTAATATAATTGTTAGTTCTTATATAATTATTTAGTCCTTATTTAGTTGTTAGTCCTTTTACAGTTCTCCTCCATTTGTTATGAATGCCAATTCTCTCTTTAACTGTCCTCTATTCTTGAAGGAAATATTCGTTGTCAATTGATTAACTAAAACTTATTGGAAAAGGCTATTGTGCCTTTATTAATAACATATCGTTTTTGTCTATATTACAGGAACCGGAAAAATAGTCTATTCGAAACCTATTCTTATTAGATAAGAAAATATGATGTGTTTTTAAACTCGTGCTCTTCCTGAAATTACAAATTACTGTAAATGTCTTATGGGTCAACTATAGTGTGCTATAAAAGTGTAAGATGAAAAGTACATTGAAGGCTGAATGCTTTGCTCGGAAATTCTCATCCAACCTCAACACACGGCCTATCCAGGGTACCCACACGTGATTTTTCCCCTGGAGCTGAGGCTATACTGAGTGAGATATGCATAACTCTGTCAGTAGTGTTAGACATCATATCTAAATTAAACTCCCATAAAGCAAATGATAGTGACGGGATAATTTTTCATAAAGAAATGTGCCCCTGTGTTGGCTCCAATTTTCTCCAAACTCTCCAAACTATTGCCTCGCCGATTATTGCTTTCCAGCCTGTTGAAAGTCCTTCTCTGTTGTCCTGGTCTTTAAGAACTTTGGAGATCCTTCTGACTCATCTAAGTAACGTCCCATCAGTCTCCTACCACTCTTCGTCAAATCAATGCCGAAGTAGTTAAGCTTCTCACCTCCCACGATCTGCTCTCTGACAAACAATATGGTTTCCGCTATGTGCTAACGGCCATAACTGAATATGTTTACCAAACCCTTGATAATAACGGCTAAGCTCGAGCTGTTGCTCTAGATATATCGAAGACGTTTGACAGGATTTGGCATGTTGGCTTTTTACGTAAGCTTAAGGAATACGGTATTACAGGACGATTACTTGATTCAATCCAATCATTCCTGTCTAACCGTGAAATGAAGATTGTCCTGAACGGGTTCTCTTCCAGTTCATTCCATACGAACGCTGGTGTTCCTTAAGGCTCCATCTTTGGTCCTATACTGTTTCTGATCTTCAGCAACGATCTTCCTGACGTCATTAGTTCTCAAATCGGCATCTACGCAGACGGCACTAGCATTTACTCCTGTCTCAATAGTAAATCCGGCATTGCTGACAAAGTTAACCTGGTCGTTGGTGTCGAAAAAGACCTTCAATTTATGTTTGATTGGGGGCGGGAAATGGCTTTTGAATTTTAATGAAGGCAGAACGAAACTGCTCTCATTTAGCCACCATGGGGAAACTTCCCTAGCGCCTCACTGTGCCTTCTTGGTTTCACTACATTGAATCAATTGCTGCATCTACCGCAAGGAAAGTTGGTTACCTGTATTGCGCCAGAAGTTCTTCCTTGTCGGAGTCCATACTTTACATCTACAAATCTAATATTCATCCATGCATGGAATACTGTTACCATATATGGTATGATGGCCCAGCTGTTCATCTCGAGATTCTCGACAAAATCCAAAGACGGATATGCAATGTGATTGGTCCTGATTTTCTCACTGATCTAATGTGGCTTCCCTTTGTCTTTTCTTTAAATATTTTCATGGCATTCGCTCTGACAAGATATTTTCACTGGTGCCCCGACTGCATGAATTTAAGCTTGCTACTAGGTTGGCATCTCGCTCCCCGCCTTTCACTGTTGGACGTTTAAATGTAACCGTCCCTTCTAATTCAACCGCTTCTTCTCTCGCGCTTCACGACAGTAGAACTCCCTTCCTTTTACTTGCTTCTCCGATAACTATAATCTTCAAAACATTAAGTGTAATGTCAATCGACATATTCTGCTGCCTTGATTCCCGTTCTTTTCATCCTTCTCCGTTCATTTTATCCTTTCCTCGCCACCATATACTCTATATTTTCCCTTACACTGGCTGTGGCCCCTTGTATACTAGTGGTACTCTCGCCTTGCTTGGAGTGGATTGGTTAAAAAAACAAAGTAATGTAATTCTTTGTGTGTATTAGATTTAACACACGCACGCACGCACGCACGCACGCACACACACATACGCACGCGCACACAAACATACATACCTACACACATACATACACACACATACACACATAGATAGATAGATAGATAGATAGATAGATAGATAGATAGATAGATAGATAGATAGATAGAGTGACACGGAAACGTATTGGAGATATGATTTCCTTAAGGAAATTATATTTTCTATTATTTCTTCTCAACTAAAATACAAACTGAATATAGTAAATTCTGTCTATACACTGTTTATATTAAAATGAAAATAAAACATTAAAGCAATATATAACCAACGTCTGAATTTATTGACAAGAAAAATAAACACATAAAGTTTAGGGTATATATAAATAAAGTGTTTAATATTAAATAACGAATCCAATAAATTTAGCTCTTCAGATGGATGCTAAGAATACTACGGACAAAAACACGTGAGCAGCAACAAAGTCCTGAAGACAACAGCAACAAAGATGGAACTTATACTTAACATCAGGAAAAGACAGTTGAACATTTCTGGGGCACTTAATTAGGAAGAAAGGCTTGAAAAATCTGATATTCACAGGACAGATTGAAGGTAAGAGAGACATAGGAAAGCATCGTACAACGAGCTTCAGTGAATGGATAGTGGATATGTGTTTGGGAGAAACGACAAGTTATTAAGAGTTACTAAATATAGGAAATTTATGGAGAGTCATGATCGCCAACGTTCTGAAGGGTTACGACACACAAAAGAAGAAGATCCATTATTCGATAAACCAGATGTTAGACGTTTCGACTAATTTGAAACTTCGACTAATTTGAAATTTGAAATACGTTTATTGCAGGAATTAATACCAGTCGTAAATTTATCATATTTTCGAAGATTTGTTTTGGTGAAGGCGAAGTTTAAGA